>CM072811.1:24063658-24303658 GCA_037013495.1 Hippophae tibetana
TAGAAATATAAATGAAAATACCTATATCAGTTGAGACCTTTGCCATAACTATCTATTACTGGCAACACTTGTTGTCTCCATAACAATTTGGTCTAACACACGAACCCAACTTTTCTCTAAAACCAACACTACTTAATGTAGTGTAATCAATACATGAAGATCAACAAAGTGTACATATAGTAAACAACTAATCATGAGAACTACACTCAACCACAAACCACCAATAAGCAATCGTGGGAAATACAACGAAACACAATTAACCAACATGGGCAATACACACAACCATGTATCACGAACAACCATTAATTTAGGAATACAAACAATACTACCCAACCTAATTTTACAGTGTTGTTCTCATCCAAATTGTAAATCAAACACACTATTTTACCCATAACAATGTATCACAAATATTGAAATACACTGAAAGTATTTTGTGATACATAGATAATTCAAAGAGTAGATTTTGGTAGAGTTTCGATCTAAAACTCATGCTTAAAAATTCCAAAATATGGGGCTATTTATAGAAGGAACCAAGCACCAATGGTCACCCTTGTCAAGGGTCCTTACTGACCAACTCATCAGGAGTCCGAGTAATTTCAATCCAAAAATTACCGAGTAATTTCCCTAAATACCTACACCCAAAAAGAGCAAAGAGCCGCCACTCATAACCTAACATGCATAATAAGAAACCAATCTTATGGTGTATGTATAAAATGTTTTCAATCACAGTGTACCTAATTATTTATATGTGTGCATAACCGATCATCATTAACCAACCTTACACAAAGGAAGACAAAAACATTGACTAAAATAAATAGACCCAGTGTTTTGCTCATGAGAAGCAAACACAAGCACAAAGAACTATAGGACTTGTAATCTCCCCTCTTGGCTTTCCATGTCAAAACATTGTACAACTAGGTACAGACATATACCAAACATATAATGATCATGAAGAATACCTAAAGATGTTTGTTCCTACGAACAAAACACCATCGCACACCCAAAACTCAAAAACATACCTAATCTAAGTGCATCCATCTTATGTGCTCCATCCATTTTCTTGGATCAACTCATCCATACATAGTCAGTCTGAAACATAAGGGACTTAAAGCAACTACACATAGCATATCTGAAGCTTGAAGACTTCTATCTATACCTATAAGTCGCACACATAAAACAATATCATGCAGAAATAATGTGCAGTCTATCCAAATACTATCACATTACACCTACATAGGTACACATTAATAGACAAAAACACATACATACATGTCGTAGAAACACATGAAAATATGCAATAATCCCAACACTTATGAAATACATTAGAGAATATTAAGCAATCAAACAAGCTACAATATATTCAGAAACAAACCACACTCATTCTCATTAAACAAACATTATTTTACAAATTTTATTTCAATAAGTAAAAGGAAAATAAACTAAAATAACAACAAAATGAGTTCATTACTCTTTGTTACCATGTCTAGCAACATTATCCTCGTGGACACCACTATATAAGGATTGGCCAAAATCTATAAAAGTAGTAGGTGGTACATGTGGTGGTGCAAAAAAGTAGTTGTAAACAACTTAGGTAATAACAAGGTCTATTTCATCTCTACCAAAGTGTCTGAAAGGATATAAGAGAGAAAGAAGGGGAGAATTACCAAAGTGAGCATGACCTTTAAAACTAGCTGGTTGTGGTCTAACTGAGGTAGAAGAAATATGTGAACCATGAATAAGTGATGGTGGATCAAGGTGGTAAGAAGTCACCATAGCTTAAGCAAATGTCTAAACCCTCAGCATATCCATGTAATCTTGATTGAATATGCACATCTCTTGAAGAATATTATTCATTACATTGAAAGGTTCATCATTGAGTGGAAGAGAAGTAGATGGAATAGAAAATGTTAGAATGGAATTACATCGAGTGGACTGAGTAGTGTTTTGAGAAGAAGAGAATGAAGGGGTATAAGATGAATGCTAAGAGCCACGACTAGAAAGAAATAGCAAGAGTAAAAAAAATTCTTCTAAGACAAGAAAAAGAGATATTAGGAAAAATGATGGAACCCCACTTGAAAATCAATAAGTGATAGTCAAGCGAACACTGAGAAGGAGCAATCGGAGAAATCATGCTAGTCTTACCATTTAGGATAACACAAAGGAAGTGTTCTCTATACGAAGTGATAATATGATAGTGAAAGTGGGAGAATTATAGCACTAACAACATTATTAAGATGACAACCAGGGGCTTCTTTATTAATAATAATAGCACCACTATTATAATTGTGCAAAGCTCAACCAACTTGTTTTCCATGTCAACAACTTTGAATTCATTCATAATATCATACTCATTAGGAAGATAAGCAAAAGCTATATTTTCAAATTCAAAGGCGATGATGGGAAAAAAAGGTTCTCAACATCAAGAAAATATAATAAACTAACAATATCATCTCTAGAAAAAATGAGTCTATACCCTCTAAAGATGAGATTGGTAGAAAAGTTTAAAGATAACAGAAGGTAGGACAATATAGAATTTCCTAACGAATTATCATCATAAGAATAAGTAAAAGAACATAGGGAAATCTAAGAAAATAAGCAAACCTTTCCTTGATAGCTGAAAAGTCATGGACATCAAGACATTCACAAAGAATGGGCATTTGAATCGAGGGGCTAGTAGGCTTTTTTCAAACTTATTGTATGCTTTAGGGCCATTTTTAGTAAGAAGGTGAGGGTAAAAGGTATTGGTATATCAAGAAGAGAAGGGATACAATGTATGAGATGTGAATAAATATGTACTAAGGGTAGATTTATATAAGGATAACATACCTCGTTGTGGGCCTCAGTGACCGCTTCATTGGAGTGTTTAGTGAACCACCTCAATGAGTGTGTAGAAAAAGGTATAGCAAGCCCTTAGGTGAGGAGTGTTGTGAGGCACGAAAAAAAGAGAGCAGAAAGTCCCATGGATAGAGAGAAAGAGAATGCAAATCACCCAATACAAATATTTTTTTATTTTTTAAAGTAAAAAAAGAAAGAAAAATAACACTAAAAAAATAAAACTGACAATGAAAAACATAAAATACACGTATAGAATGACTACAACCATAAAAGAGAAAAGAAGTAAATTACTCAACCCCATATAGATCATTTAAAAATAGTGACCAAATTGCATCCATCCATTTAAAGAATTTGTGAGGGGCAACAAAATCAAGAGGTAGTTGATCGACACAAAAATTGTGTGTGCAATGAATACACAAGTATTCGTATTGCAAAAGTAATATAATGATAAGAAAATATCGTTCTCACATAGATTATTTTATTATAAACTAATTTTTAAAACTAAAAAAATAAAAATCAATTTTTTTTGTGTTTTTATATTTTAAGAAAGAAAAATTAAAATAACTAAAAGTAAATAGTAATAATTAATTAAATCAAATTTGGTAACTAAGAAGATATTTAATAAAATACCTAGGAATACTTAATCTCTCAATTATCTAAACATGTGAATCACTAAAATCTCTCAAATATAATTATTAATTAATTATATGATTAATTGAATCTAACCTAGCATGTATTCCTCTCTCAAGTAAACTACACACTATATAATAATTAATTTAGTCACACTCTCATGCCAATTAAATTGCATACTACTTATTAAGTTCATCAATTATGGATCACATGCTAGGTACGATCTGGACCATCAGATTAACTTTATATCAAAGGCTAAGCTATATTTAAGCCCCTAATCACCCCATAAACCAAAAGAGGCCACCATTAGCATATTTTTGGAGCTAAAAAGAGAGAAAAATACAGAAAATTAAAAAGGAGATATAATTTTGGTGAATATTCAAGAGGAGATTAGCACTACAATTCAAGAGATCGATTGTATTTCTTCCTCCATTCTTTTCTTTATCAATTTGTATGTCTTCTTTTGTGAAAAATATGAGCTTTATGGACATAATTATGTGTAGTTAATTTATTAATCTAGGGATCTTATGAACCCAATTTTTACCATGTGATGATGTAATATTTTATCTCAATTATAATTATAATTTAATTATATTATTTAATGTGATTTTTATGCTATTAATTGTTTGACAATAATTTATCTATAGAGGCAAGTAAATAGATTTGAGAAAATTATTTAATTGTTTGTCTTGATTAAGTAACATATGTAGTTTCTAGGCATAGATGTATGATTCTTATGTATGTGATCCATAACTGATGAAATTAATAAGTAGTATCCAATTTAATTGGCATAAGAGTGTGATTAAATTAATTATCATATGATGTGTAGTTTACTTGAGAGAGTAATACATGCTAGGTTAGATTCAATTTATCATGTAATTAATTGATAATTATATTTGGGGGATTTTAGCGATTCACATGTTTAGAAAATTGGGTGATTAAATATTCCTAGATATTTTCTCATATATCTTCTTAGTTACCAAATTTGATTTAATTAATTGTTGCTATTTACTTTTAGTTATTTTAATTTTTCTTCCTTAAAATATAAAAACACAAAAAAATTGATTTTTATTTTAAAAATTAGTTTCTAATAAAATAATCTCCATGAGAATGATATTTTCTTATCATTATATTACTTGTTGCGATACGTATACTTTTATATTCATTGCATACATAATTTGTGAGGCGATCAAGTTTTTGATTTAAGGTTTAATTATCCGGTTTGATTTAAAGTAATACTCTTTTATTTGTTGGTATAATTGCCCGATACTTAGAGTGAAGCTCTATATCTAAAGTTTTTTTTATCAAAACTATTATTCAAAAATGTATTGATGACATATTTTAAGTAATGGTTTTAAAATCTGAAAGTTAATACTCGGATAATTAAATTCATAGGTTTAATTTGGACACCTTGAATAAAGTCTAATTAATTGACTTCGACTAAAGCTATGATTACATGGTTTGCTATTTTTTTAGAAATAAAGCTGAAATTTAATACTTAATTAATTAATAGGCCCCCGCCTAAGAATATTAGTTAATTAATATCAAACAAAAGAATTTGACCCCCACTTAAGAACACTTTCATACCAAAAAGAGAAAATAAAAAATATCAATTTATATCTTTAATAACTTAAACAATATGAGCAAGTATAATTAACTTAATTATTATATTCATAAATACTCCACTATCATAATAATAAAAAATTTCATTATTGTTTATTGAATCCATATCTATGTTTATTTTTTATGTTATTAGATTAAAGGGTGATTAAGGGCTTAAATATAGCGTAGGTGCAATCTAGACCGACAAATCAACTTCAGATCAAGGGCTGAGATCAAAACAAGCAAAATTGACAGTGCCAATTAATCATAACGTGACATGTGGTATACAAAATTCACTAGGAAAATCAAAGCGCGACGCATGGCAGGAGAGATTGATCCGAGTCAACGCATGCTGAGTTAGTGCCACACAACGTAACTTGAATCACAGTAATGGATGGCGTGACACACAGGTGGAATGTGGGGAGCAATCGTGTGGAGACACATGGTAGTGCGATTTGACCAATCTCCAAACTTGAATTCAATGCCATGCTAACATATGGCACGCAGTTCATCCTCCTCACATGTGGAATAACGTGATTTGTTGTCCTTATTTGCGTGGCATCCACGTGGCTTGCCTAATCAGCTTCTTTGCTTGCATAATATGACACATGGTAGCTCTTGATTTTTCCTACGTTAAAAATTCATAAAAACATCCCAAAAATTATATTTTCACCTCTTTTTACTAGAAATTTTATATTTTAATATATTTGGTCCTAAAAAAATATTTATTGAATAAAACAAGTAAATATTAAGTAAAAAAGTGCATTAATGACTCTACTTTCATAGAGTGTAGAGTCATCAATAGTCTCTTTATCATGTGAGCATATGGAGTATGTGGAACTCGAGGTTTATTTTGTTTAGAAGTTCTCAAAAGTCTTATCAAGTGATACATATAAACACAACTAGGCAGACTTTTTAAAGAAGATTGTTTTCTTTCCACACTATGCCTAGTATGCATAATTCATTTTTCTTATAGATGCTCAGATGAGCCACATTAGCTACATCCTAACATAGGATATAAGTTGAGTGAGGTGGAGAGCTCCAAGATGTACTCCTCAAAGATCTAGGATACTTCTTAGCAAGGTGGCCACTAGTGCCACATAGATAACATAGGTGTGCCGAGGAGTTAGAGAATCTGGGTCTCTAACTCTGAGGAGTAGTAAACGGAGGAGAAAAGGAAGAAGTACTCAAATAAACTCCCATACAAGGATAAGAAGTCAATTTCTCGCAGTGGGGTAAATTCCCATGTTCATCATAGTGGTAGGGGCAATAGACCACTACTAGAGTATCAAAAAGAACTAATCGTATAAGAGGTGTCCACCTTGCCATAGGAAATAGGTTGGAACATAACAACTAACTTTCCTCTTAGAAGGCAACAATAGATTTAAAATTTGGCTCTTAAGTAGTTGACTTCACAAAATTTTGGTGTAGCCGTGGTTGAATTAGAAATCCTTTCATTATACCCAATACCTCGTTCATTATTGAATGTCTTTGTGCTATTGATGATTTCATTTAACTTCTATGAACCGATCTTCAGTTTGTTGACAACAAAGAAAGATTGAGCGAGCTCTTTCTCACTCACAATAGGCTTATCCTTGAAAGCTTTGATCAAATCTTCTTTTTTCTTAAGGAAAGATTCTAAGTAAGCTGCATAATTATTGAGGATTCAGACTCTCTCATGTAATTGTTCCACCTCCACTTCCTTTTTAGTAAGAGAAAATGCCAAATTCTTCTTGGCACTTTCAAGGAAAATGATTGGTTTCTTCAATTGAGCAATTTCATCATTCTAATCAGATGAAGGATTAGAGTTGGCATACATAGGAGTAACCCTATCAGACATGGAATTTTTAAATTTATCCTCAAGACTTTTCATTTTATCATGATCTATATTGAACCTTTCTTATAAATTAGTGTATCTCTTTTGAATGACTTTACACTTTTTAATGAGATCATTTTGTTCACCATTGATTAAGGACTTCCTTTCCATAAGAGCAATCTTCAATGTGTTTATCTTGTGCATCTTTTCATCTAGGCTTTCCAAAGCATTTTTATTTACCTTTTTAGATGTAATATGCTTCAACATGAGCTCATTGTAAGAATCGAGCAACTCATCTTGCTCATATTCATCATCTTCTACAATCTCATTTTGAGTATCTGAGGTAGTAATTGGAAGATCTACGATAGTACTTGAAGCTATAAAGGATAAAAAGTTAGTGTCATCCTAATCTTCACTATTAATAATGTCTGAAACAGTAAACTTAACCTTTATAGCATGTTTGTTCGTACGTTTCTGCTTGGAAAAAAATTTTACAACAATATGATCAAGCTTCCTAGACTTGAAGCATTTGATCTTGTCAACATGGCCTATACTCATTTGATGAACAAAATCGGCATCACCGATCCTACCAATACTTTGGTTTTATATTTATAAAACTCTCACAAGTGCATGAATCATTTCGTAGAAAATGAAAAGTATACTCCCAAGGTCGATCTAAGGAAGGAATATATGTGGTTTTTAATTTATTATTCACACTTTTAAAAACGAAATTAAATCCTAAACATCCTGTCACAATATTTTGGGGTTTTATGTTTTTAATCTAATAACATAAAAATAAACATAGATACAGATTCAATAAATATTTATGCAAATTTTATCTTTTATAATAGTGGAGTATTTATGGATATAATAACTAAGTAATTATGTTTGCTCGTATTATTTAGGTTATTAAAGATATAAATTGATATTTATTGATTCTCTCTTTTTTATATGAATACCACCTTTGGTGGGGTTATATATTCTTTGTTAACTAAACAAATCAATTAGCACCTATGTGTGGGGTTGATAACTAATTTGGTTAATTAAATTAATTCATTTTTCTAAGAGATTGAAAATGAACCATTTAAATGCCACATTTAGTGGGGTTAGATAGTTTAAACTTTATTCAAGGTGTCCAAATTAAACGTAAGAATTTAATTATCCGAGTACTAACTTTCAAGTTTTAAAACTACTACTAAAAACATGTTGTCAATACATTTTCAGATAATAATTCTTAAAAAAACTTTTGAAATAGAGCTTCACTCTAACTACCGGGCGATTGTACCAACAAATAAAAGAGCACTACTCTAAATCAGTCTGGATAACTAAACCTTCATTTTGGAGAGTTTTACCTATTTAATATTTCGCAAGCATAACAACGTTATTATTATATCATGTTTACAAATAGCCAACAAAGTTAAATTTAATCATAGACAAATTAAATATAACATATAAGAATAAAGATATAAAAAATAACTGTAAAGAAAATAAAATCCTTACAGTACTTTGATGTTATTCATGTGGCTGGAAAACTTCCAAATGGAATTTTTACTTGTTTCCTCTTTTGGAGAACATAAAAATGTGCAAGTATACACGGTCACAAGTAATAAAATTTGATAAGTAAGTTATCGTTCCCACAGAGATTTGTTACTATAGTTTGTTGAGTACTAAAATTATCTCTCTGATTTTATCCAAAACAATCGTTGATTGTAACAAATTTAAGAAAAGAGTTTAATAACAAAATAAAAGAAATCTAGGATTGCAATTTTTCACCAAACTAATCAACTCAAATCATGTTATTTTCTTTTGATTTATATTTTTTAGTGCATTTAATTTGTCAACCGAAAACTTCTAATTTTATTCATACATCTCTTCCGAGCTCCGTATAAACACACCTCGTTAAATTAATTCACTATATTCCTATGAGAATTAAATTCACCGAGATTCATTACGTTCTAAGTTCTCAAATAGCCACACATACAATTAAAGTATATTTCTATCCTTCATCATACATGTCATTCTATCTATGAGTAATATACACAAAAGTACCTCTTCCAAGTTTATTTATGTGCCACAGATCATTTGATAAAATTCGTAAATAATCAAAAGCATTAAGCACAAAATAGAATTAACAACTCAAACGTCTTATAAATCGTTCAAAAATAATTAAAATAAAAGCATCATAAATTTAGATCAAATGCAACCCTAGAAAAATTAAATTACTTCATAAATTTAAAATAAAAATTACAACAGTTTCAGAAAAATTAGATGAAGAAAACAGAAAATTAAAACATTCCTTAGCATAAATATTTGGCGCACACAGAACACAACAAAAACCAAAAAATGGCTTCTGCATGTTCTGCAGTCCAAAACCGAACAACACAAAAAATCTCAAAAACTAAACACTCCAAAAAAACCTTTTTTACTCTCTTATACTATCCCCTATTTATAACATCAAATTTATAAAAAAAATACATTTAAAAATATATTTTGTAATACACGCGGGGGAAAAATAGGGGTGGAGAAATTAATTAATTAATACGCGTGGAGGGACAAAATGTATCGAAAACGTAAAATTGTATCGAAAATACAAACTGTGTAACGTGCGCGTCGCTCCTCATTTTTTAAATTCGCGTTGCCACGTGTCGGCTTCTGATTTGCTGCAAGGATTAGTGCGGACACGTGGCAGCATTTCATTCGCTGAAGATCCGGTTGCACCCAGAGATCAACGTACGGGAGTAGAGGCACACGAAACGTGGGGGGTAGCGGCTGGACGCGTCAGACACATGGGTCCCACCTACACGCCGATTTGTGCGGCATGTGGGCCCCAATCGAGCGCCGATCTGCGTGAAGAACAGAGACATGCACCCACGCGAGTTGGTCGGGTGTGATACGGACGCGCGAATCACAGCCATTTCTTCTCTGATCGGACGGTCCACGTTTCGCACGTGGATTAGGGCGCGTGACTTCTTCTCACCTACGTAGAAATTTAAAATTCAATTAATTGCATTTGACTCATAAATTTAATTAAAATTACATTTTAAACTTTCTTTAATTATAGTTAAGCCATTTTCTAATTTAAATTAAATTTTTAAACTTTTAATAATTAAAATTAAGCCCGATTTTAATTTAAATTATATTTTCGATTTTTATAAATTGCAATTAAACACTCTTTTATTTGAAATTATATTTTTAGACACAAATTTGCAATTAAGTATGTTTTCGATACAAATTATTTAATTTTCTTAAATTATATAAAAATAGTAAATACTAATTTATTAAACTAAAATTAAATAAAAACATTAAGAACATAGCAATTATAATTAATAAAATAGATGAAAATAACTATATAAAATACAATTATCAGTACTTCCATTTATTGAATCAAAAAGTAAATAAATTACAAAAACATAATTAGTTCTTCTCAAAAAGAGAAGAACTATAAAACTAAGAAAAATTAACTAAGGAAAAACTAAAAACTAAGAAAAACTAAAAAAACTAAGAAATGAGAGAAAGAAAGAGAGAATAAGATGTGTTTTTAGGTGTGTTTTGAAGTGAAAAGAATGAGGGTATTTATAGGTGAAGAGAGGAAGAAAAAGTGGATGAAAAAATGATTAAAAATGGTGGAATGATGACATCATTGCTGATGGGCGACTGCGTGCATGATTTCTTCCTTTTTGACATTTTGACCCATTTTGTCCAACTTTTCCTCATTTAATTTATGAATATATTTGTGATGTATTGCCTCCGGTATTTTTCTTTGAGTCTTTAAGTTACTTTTTTAAGCGAAAATACCTAAAAAATAATAAAAATACTCGTGATTCCGAAAATATAGATATATATATAGAAATATGATAAAATCATATAAATATATATATTTTTAATCAATTAAAGTGAATAAATGATGGTAATTTTAGTGCTTTTTGAGCACTCATCGTGAATCTCTCAGCCTTATTCTCTAATTCTTCATCAATCTTTATTGATTTCGAGCCTTTTGTACTTGAACTTTCTCTTTTGAGTCCACTAGAAGAAGGTTTCTTTTTTGAAAGAATCATGTGAATTTTTTGGCGAGTAACACCATCTCTTCTTCATTAAGACTAGAATCATCATCACTTAACATAGTGGTGTTCACATCTTTGCTGGAACCACTTACTTTGGTAGATTTAAGAATAATGCTCTAACCCTTTTCAGTAGTAAGCTGGTTTTGTCTAGGTGGTGATAAAGCTCAAAGACTTACAACTCGCCAACCAACTCATTTATTGTGAGTTCACCAGGCTTTTACATATATTTGATCACCGTTACTTTGGCATGAGAATGATAAAGGAAACTAGTGATAATTTTCTCAATTTACTTCTCCTCACTAATTGGTCTACCTAAATTGTAAGAACAATTGACAATGTTTGAAAACTGAGCATAGAACTTTTCAAACGTTTCACCCTCTTGCATAATAAAGAGTTCAAAGTCTCTGTTTAACTTCAAAATACCGAATCTCTTAACAAAAGAAGTACCTTCATGTGTAGTCTCTAATATATCCCATGCTTTCTTAAACGTTATATAGCTTTGAATTTTTTTGTATTCATCAGGCATGACAACCCTAATGATAGCATATAACCCCGTACTATTTTACTCTAACTCATTGCTTTCCTCTTTCTCTATTCAATCATAGGTTTCGAGATAAAAACTTTGTTAGGAAAGGTTTTAGTTGCATACATCCAATCGTTCTCTACCAAAAACCAAACACGGTCTCCAAAGGACCACATGAAGGCCTACATCTAAGATTTCTAATAAGCATAATTGAGCCTATTGAATAGTGGAGGTATACCTACATTTCCTTCTTCTTCTGAGTCCATCAGAGAGAATTGTGCATATGTGATAAGCAAGTTTAATGATCAACACCTAAGTGGTAAAGCCCTAAAATTGTGTAGCGGTTATGATACCAATTGAAAGAGCCCAAAACATGATATACTACCAGGTTACGGAGATACTAACTCCTTAAAGACTCGTCCCAAACTTGCAACATCAGTAAATAAAACACTTAATAGAAAGTAAAGAAAGTAGTAAACAATAATCACTGACATCCAGTAAATTAAGCAGCATATATATTAATCAGTATTCTAAAAGCAAGTAGTAAATATTAAAGCTTGTTAATCATAGTTTAAACCTTAGTATGTTAAAACATACACAATTTAAACTCATATTGTATTAGCTAAATAGAGCATGCACAACACAAGATATAACTAAATAAACATACATAAAACTCCTATATATATGATAACATCTTTGGGTTACTTATGACAAGCACTTGGAACATACAAATCTACTAAGTAAAAAAACAGATACAAATCAATAAAAATATAAACGTAAATACATCTATCAATCGGGACCTCTTCCATTACTGCCTATTACTGCCCTTGCTTTCTATCTTCGCAATAACTTGATCCGATACATGAATCTCACTTTCCTCCAAAAGTCAACACTATTCAATGTAGTGTGATTAGTAACCAAAGATCAATAAAGTGTACAAATACTAAACATCTAATCACGGGAACTACATTCAACCACGAACCACCAACAACCCAACGTGGGAAATACACTCAACCACGTATCATGAAAAACTATTAATTTGGGAACACAAACAATACTACCCAACCCAATCTCACAGTATTGTTCCCATACTAAATGTAAAATAGTCAAGAGCTCTCAAAACTCAAGTACACTATTTTACCCACAATAATGCAGCACAAATATTAAAATACACTTAAAGTAATTTATGATATAGAAGCAATTTTTAGAGTAAATTTGGCAAAATTTCAATGTAAAAAATCATGCTTAATAAATTCCAAAATAGGGGGTATTTATAGAAGGAACCAAGCAACAACAACCAATCTTGTTGAGGACCGCATCGAGGTTCCAAAAATTCAAAAATTTTAATCTAAAAATTACCAATTAATTTTCATAAATACTCGCACCTAAACCAAACCAAAAATTGCCACTCACAACCTAGCTTTCATACTAAGAAACCAACTCAATGGTGTGTGTATAACATGCTTTCAATTACAGTGTATCTAACTATGTACATGTGTGCATTACTGATCATTAGTAACCAACCTTTCACAGAGGAAGTTAGAAACACTAAATAAAATAAACATACTCATTTTTTTTGCATACAGGAAGCTAACACGAACACAAAGAATTACAAGACTTACACATTCAAAGTAAATTATGAAACAAAAGTAGTAATCAAAGAAAATTTTGATAGAGTTTTGCTATATTTTCTTACTTGAGAAAAGAAAGAAGACAAGGTATTAAAAAAAACCCGACCAAGTCTGGCCACCCTCATCCATGCCTCAAAATCCAACCTCGTCAACCACCTCGCTTAGGGTGGATGAAGGGTCTGGGGAAGGGTATGTCGAAGGCTTTTTCAAAGTGCTAAAAAGTGCAATTTTTCATTTTAAAAAGAATGCCAAATAATTTTTCATAACCTGGCATACATACTAAGAAAACTAACCATGTGGTATGTGTATACCATGCTTGGATAAAAAATGTGATTAACTATGTACGTGTATGCATTACCTTATACAAAGGAAAACAAAAACACTAAGTAAAATAAACAGAATTCGTGTTTTATACATGAGAATACCAACAAAGACACAAAGGATAACAAGAATTACATATCCTTTCAATCAATGTTGAAAAAACACTATCATAACTCTCATCTAGACCCCCCAATACAATCATTAATTTCTCATCTTCAGAGAGCCCATAACCAACAAAAAATAGTTTATCAACAAGCACTTTGATCTTGAGTATACATTCAGAAATAGTTTGAATCCCTTTCTTCAAATTTTGCATTTCCTTCTTCACTTGTATCACTTTAACACGTGATTTAGAAGAATATGATTTTTCCAACCTAACTCAAGCATCCTTAGAGATGTCAAACCTAGATATTTGTGTTAACATATCATCGTTCATTAATGACATAAGCCAACAACCAATCATTTTATCTTGTATCTTCCAATTTTTGAAAATGGGATGTACAAAACCATCAACAAGGTACCAAGATGGAGTATCTTGTAGAACATGGATGTCTAACTCAATACTACACGATATTTTTAATATTTGATGTTTTCATATAGTATAATTCTTATCATCTAATTTGATAAAGTATTATGAAAAGTGAAGAGGACTCGATTTACTTGATTCAAGTTAGGATTGATGATCTATGGGTCTTGTTGAGCTGGTGAGGAGTTTGTGGTGGTGAAAGGTGGAGGAATGTGAGTTGAAGGATCTCTCATGATTCAGAAAATAATCACTCACAAAAAATGAATGCTTTGATACACAGAAATTGCAGGAAAGCATGAAGGTGAAGCAGAGAATAATAAGAAACTTCTTTTATATTTTACAAAATACACTCCATTGTTTATACTCAGTAAATGTATTATAGAATGTAAAATGCTTGAACCTCGATCACACTAATATAATTCATTATAAAGTTAAAATAATAGCATGATAATATTCCTTTTGTAACTAACTCATTCCATCACTTTTATTCTCTCTAACGAACTTGCATTATGAATACTACTGAGCTTGAAAATGCTGAGCTGGTCTTGTGTGCCTTGTGTTAAGAATGATTCTTTCTGAGCATTTCCATCAGCTTATGTAGTTCCCTTGATAGAAATTCCTTAGAAGAACTATGAAAACTCAAAGAAGAAGAAGAAGAATATATATAGAGAGAGAGAGAGAGGATGTCCTTATAAAAAGATGACATCTAAAAAGCAAATGTAAATTGACAAATAATAAATAATGCTACGTCGCAAACAATTTTCTAACTTTGCGAATAGATCTACGGCAAACAGGGCAAGTCTTGCTTTCCTCATTAAAAATCCTGCAACAACCCAAAAACATTTGATAAAAACATTAGTTTTATAGTCAAACGAGTTGTTATTCAATGACACAAAAAAATCTAAAATTTGAGTTTTAATTATACGATTAATATAATTATTTAAAAAAATAATGATTTAATACCAAATAAAAATAAAAATAAACTTTTGAAGAAGGAAAAAAACATACCTATGGGCACAAACATAGCAAGTAGCACAATGTCCACAAGGAACAAAAAAGCAATTCCTTTGGTCATCAAAGCAAATCACACATATTTTACCATCATAAATATCTAATTGATCATATGAAGAAGTAGTATTGCAATTGGCATTACTACAACTTCCATATTCTATATCTTCACCACAGTAACTACTTCCATAGTCCATTGTTTTTGCTGTCATTAATGGGTTCCTTTCTCCTGATGATGACTCCTCTCTATTCACGTGTTCTTCAAATTCGCTCAGGAATTTCATTATCATAATTACCACCACTACAAGCAATACTGCATTAATTTAATAAAAAAAAATTATTTATTTATAAAATTTCGATATTAATTAAAAATAAATAAAATTGACGCTCTTTTGAATTTAAGTTTACTTATGACGTCTTAATTGACTTACCTAAAACTGTAAAATAAGTAACCAAACGGAAGACAAAAGGTAGTGTGGTGGACCAATCCAGCGTATCATCCTGTCAAAATTAATATACTAAAGAATTCAGAAAACTTTGATTAATGACTAATAAATATATTTTAAATAATTACATTACCATGCATTTTAATTAAAAATCGAATTTTAAATCTTTTACATATCTAAGAAAATTACGCGTTTTAAGCCACCTACTCCTTTGACACGAATGACTAATATTAATTAAGATATAAACATAGTATACTCGAAGAAATTTTAAAAAAATAATAAAAATAATACCATTAAAATTTATAACTATATAAATAATATTTTTTTTATGTTAAATTAATATATTTTAACTATTAAAAAAAAATTTGTTACATATTCAATTCAAATTTATTTATGATTATTTAAATCTATTTAATATTAAATGTTACTTAATTAAACTTTATTCAATATTCTTTAAGTGTTATTTTTATTATAATTTTTAAGGATAATATTATTTTTATTTAAAATAAAAAAAATTATATGTCACAAATTAAATATTATTGTAACTTCTAAATTTTAATAACAATTGATTGATTTATCAATTATCATACATTATCACAAAAATCAAACAACAATAAATAAACAATATATTTAATCCTTGATTATTGACTAAAAAGATATACATATATATAAAGGGTACCTATATATTTTTATTATTGTTATAAAAATTATTTAAACATGAACAATTTAATTAAGAAACAAATAATAAGTTTAATTATCTATAAATTAATAATATGTTTAAATTATTAATGTTGGATAAAACTATAATTTCAAATAAATACATGTAATAATTAAGAAACAAATTAAAATAGGTGATAATTAAGACGATGACGGCTTCATACTTACTTCATGATAGGTTTGGGTTAAATTGTAAGAGAGAGAGTATGCCAATTGAAGGTTGGTTTCATTCAGTAATATATCTACTGTAGAGTTCATGTCTTTATATCTATCTTGATATCTCTCTCTTGTTAATTTGAATTAATGTTCTCACTGCAAAGGAATAAGAGAAATCAGTCAACATTTTCAAAATGAGTACTTAAGAACTTACTTCACACTATCAAATAAAGATAGCTAGTCCAAATTGCTAACACCATGTATATAGTTAAGAGGTTGCTGAACATTATCTCTTTCCTTATTGATTTGGCTAGAGCAATGCATATTGATTTGTGTTTAAGAAAAAAAGGGACTGTGATAAATGAGATTTTGGAAGCTTCTAGCCAAACTTCTTAGGAAGCTAAGCAATGTAATAGTATAACACAATGGTCCATTCATAATCAAAATTAGGAAGGAAGTATTTTAAAATATTTACCTCAAAATAACGATGCTTATGCAGGTTGAAATATTGTTGAGTACTTCAATTCAACTAGAAAATACGAGTATATTATCCACCAAATAACTTGGTATTGCCTGGATTTTTACTTGAAGGTGTAAATGAATGATATACGTACATTATTGTTCAAGAGGATTGAAATAGAAAGTAGAAGATGCATGTAGTTTAAGGAATGAGGAAAGAAGATAGAGACTAATTAATTAGTTTTGTATTGATAAGAATTCTGAAAAAATTTGGTAAGCACACTGAATTGAAAATGGTTGAAATGGCTTTGAAAATACAGAACTAGCTAGTTAGTTGGTCTTAAGGCTCTAAGTAATAACTAACAGTTTAAAAATAAAGAAAAGAAACACAAAACAAGATTTTGGACCAAAAAGGACATCAAGAGGTATGGACTATGGAATGGTAGTTGTATTGTTTGTTTAAGATATATACAGCTAACCCTTTTTTCAGATAAGTCTCTAGCTGCAAGAATCCATATTGCTTAATGCTTACGACTTTATGGCTTCAATTTGAATGGTAGGTCACATATTTTCTATTACTATCTATATTTTTAAAGTTAAACACAACTGCTCTTGGTTGTATTGGATCTCACGATTTAATTTATACATTAGTGAACAAATATAATTTAAACTATCAATTAACATATATTTTATAAGAATTTAATTTCACTCCAATTTAATCGAGGTTGCAAATATAACATCTTATTTGTTGAATCTAGAAAAATAATGGACTTAAAATGTATACTTTAGTTTTTTTATCTTTTAAAGTATACATTTAAAGTCATATAATTCATTAAAATATATATTTTAGTCCTTTTTCTTTTAAGGTATACATCTAAATCCTTTAAAAAATAGTGTTTTTTTAAAAGGATAAATATATGATTTAAAAAATAATACCCAAAAAGTAGGAAAAATAAAAATAAATAACTAAATGAAAAATCAAAATTTCAAAATTAATAAAAAATTAATTTTTGAAAAACACTAAAAATGAAATAAAAAAATAAAAACATTTTTAATTTATATTTGGAATGAAAAAATTAATTTTTTGTGTTTTAAATTTTTTTTATTTTTTTAAAATATAGATAATTAAAGTATATATTTAGATGAAATATACTACCTTAAGTGTATACTTTAAAAAAATAGGAGATTAAAATGTACATTTTAAAGAATTATAGAACTTGTAAACATGTAAACCTAATTTAGTAACAAATTTTAAGAAATGTTGAATTTAATTCAAATTGAAAACTCAAATTGAAAATTTAGTCATTTTATAATATTTTGAGCCATTAAACCCAAACACCCATTTAGAAGTGTGCAACAAATTTATCATTCAATTAATCTGCAAAATTTGTGAGTATTTGCAAAGTTGTTAATAATTTTTAACACAATCGTTAAGTTAAATGAAAATTTTCATAATACGTAGTGTGTGGGGTTAAATTACAAATATATATTTGTAATTCTGCTTAAATCTGACGTATCCATATATATTATATGTAGAATATATAGATTATATAAATTTTTATTAATTTTATTTGCCACAATCAATCACAAAACTTTAAAACAAATATGTTTATTAATCCTATTTTGCACCCTACCGTGTACTATGATCAAACTTTTTTGGGGAACAATGTACTATGATTAACTTGAAAGACAAATTATATAGAAAGAATTTTCTCTTTTCCTACTCCTTTTTTATTCTTTTCTTCTTATTCCTCCATTTTCTTTCTATTAATTTGAGCTTACTTTATTTGAGATGGAGTTTCCTATATCCTTATTTATAAATAATCTATCCATTATAATATTAGTATTTTATTTTGATAAATCTGACTTTATGAAGATCATATCATATATTCTAATATATTTTATGTATCTTTTTGACTCTTTGATCTAAATTTTTTTTATCTAAATACATATATTTTGTTTGATATCAGGATTTTTTGATATATTTTTTCAAGAAATCATGTGTTATAAGAAGCATTTTTTGTTAATAAATCATTATGTAACTAATATACTTTATCAGCTTTAGTTGTATGTAACTAATATACTTTTTCAAAAAGTAGATTCTTATTTATTGTATTTAAACATGTATTAGTATTCATTATATAATATGATTATAAATACATTTCCAATATATTCAATTTGGTATCAGAGCAGGAAAGAAAAATAAATAATTTTTTTTACCGGTTTCTGAGCAAGCAGCGCAGCCGCCAGTTTTTTATGCAGTGTCGTTAATCTTCTCGCACTGTTCAGTTCGCGTCGCAATTGCAGATCCGTCATCCAGTCCGCGACGTCCAGCCCGCACAGTTCAGCCTGTGTCGACCAACCTTGTGTCGTCCTACCCTGCGCCGTCCAGCCCTACGCACTAGCTCGTGCACCCCTACGCACTAGCTTGTGCACCCCTGCGCACCGTCCAACTCGCGCACCCCTACGTGTTGTCTATCTCGCGTACCCTGCGCCGTCCAGCTCGCGCAGTCCAACTTCACCCCTGCATTTTCTGTGAGTCCGCGCATCTACTGCACTGCGCTGTTCAGTTTTGAAATTTTTTGTTTCCTTTTCAGTTTTAAGTTCTTCCCTAATCAGCCCAAGCCCAAGTCCATCAGCCCAAACACTTATCAGCCTACCCCGACCCAAAAAAAAAATTCCAAAGTTTTTATTCCACTGCACAATATATTTTTTTTATTATTTCAATGGAAGATTCAAGACAACATCAAGTTTCTAGAATTCATGAAGTTCCAAATTTTGAAGTTTCTATTAAGGGTTCAAAAATTGGTTCTTTCGGGGGTACTAAACTTAATGGTACAAATTTTCGAACATGGAAAAAAGTTATGTATGTTTATCTTCGTGGGATGCATAAGATGGGACATGTATCTGGATCAATTAGGGCTCCTAGTCAAGATGATATAGAAGCCTATACTAGGTGGGAAGATGATGATGGCTTTGTCATGTCAATTCTATTTAGAGCCATCACTGATGATATATTACAAATGGTGGAGGAGTGTGAAACTGCTGAGGCCATATGGAATACCTTAAGCGATCTTTATACAAATGAGTCTGACTTTATTCAAGTTCATAAACTCATGTGCAAAGCTGCTGGCATGTAGCAAAATGGGCAACCAGTATCTCTTTTTTTTACCAAGCTGAAAAATGTATGGGCTGAAATTGACCAGAAATGCCCGTGTAAAATTAAAAATCCAGAAGACCTTCTGTGGTACCAGAAGGAGAAAGAGCTTGAACGAGTACATGCCTTTTTAAGAGGCCTTGATACAAAACATAATAGTGCTAAAGGCGAATTGCTTCGAATGTCAGACCCTCCGAGCTTAACTACTGCCTTTACATACATCCGTAAAGACGAATCTTAGCAAGAGAGTCTTCATCATGCACATGTTGAGGTATCAAGCCTAGCCATTCGAGCTAAATCAAAGGCACCTTTCCTCCAGCAGCAAAATTCAATTCCACTTCATCAGTAGGGACCTCTACCAGGTTTTACCAATCACCCTCGTTCTCCCTGCTCTTATTGCAATGAACATGGGCATCTTCGTGAGACTTGTTGGAAACTGTATCCACACTTGAAACCAAAAGCAAACTACTATGGAGCAAAACGACAACAGGGGCATCGTTCTAAAGCAAAAGCAGTTGTCGTGCAAATTGTCCAAGAACCAAACTACTATGGATAGAATCATCCTATGGAATGTAGAGGTATCCCTACAGCTTCAATAGCTGGTCGTGGTAAGATTGGTATGACCTTAAATGTTTCTCACTCTGTTGGGTCTAATACTTGGATTATTGATTCTGGTGCGTCTAATCATATGACTTATGATAAATCTTATTTTAATGAGTTATCTCCCCCACCAGTGTCTTATGTTATGAATGCTAATGGTGAGGCCTTTCCTGTCTTAGGAAAGGGGTCAGTTCATATCACTTCATCTTTACAACTCTATAATGTTTTATATGTACCTGACTTATCTCATCACTTAATATTTGTCCCACAGTTGAATATTGAGTCTAAATGCTTTGTAACCTTTTATCCTATGTATGTGATTTTTCAGGATCTTCTTACCAGGGAAATAATTGGTTGAGGGTATCTGAGGGGCAGATTGTTCCGTTTGGATCAGAACTACAGAGGGGAGAAACCAGGAGCACGGACAAGCACTGCATTGACTTCTAGTTCCGATAAGCTAAGTGAAATTTGGTTGTGGCATCGCCGCTTAGGGCATCCGTCTTTTAGTCTTATGAAAAAAACCATGCCCATTTTATTTATTGGTGTTAGTGAGACTGTTTTACATTGTGAGACTTGTGTTTTGGCCAAGAGCCACCATATTACTTATTCTCCTAGTATTTCTAATAAAAGTACTATTCCTTTTGAATTAATTCATTCTAATGTTTGGGAACCATCTAAAGAGCCCACTATATCAGGTATGAGATATTTTGTTTCGTTTATCGATGATTATACAAGGTTATCGTGGATTTCTCTTCTTAGAACAAAGATGAAGTTTTTTCAGTTTTTCAAAATTTTCATACCTTCATTCAAACACAATATAATGGCATCATTCGGATCCTCCGTTCTGACAATGAGGGGGAATATGTTAATCATGTTTTTCAAAAAAAAAATCAAAACACATGGAATTATTCACCAAACTACTTGTCTGTAAACACTGGAACAAAATGGAGTGTCTGAAAGAAAAAAATCGTCATTTACTTGATATGGCTCGTGCACTCTTATTTAGTACTTATATGCCAAAATACCTTTGGGGTGATGCTATACAAGCTTCCGCCCATCTCATCAATCGTCTCCCATCTAGTGTCCTTAACGGAAAAACCTCATTCCAAATTATAGTATCTTACGTCTCCTTATCATCCTTCCATAATCTTCCTACCCGTGTATTTGGTTGTGTTACTTTTGTACATGTTTCTAAAAATCAAAGGTCTAAATTAGATGCCCGGGCAATTAAATATGTGTTTGTTGGTTATGGAAGTTATCAAAAAGGCTACAAGTGCTTCCATCCACCAACCAAAAAGTATTATGTTACTATGGATGTTACCTTTTTTGAGGACATGAGTTATTTTTCCTCACCTGATACTGCTCGTCAAGGAGAGAATACATATTTCGAAGAACTGTATCATGGTGAAGGGGAGGCATTAGGAGAATCACCAACTGATGTTTCAATGAGACCAAATGAGACTTCTAATTCATTGAATCCATTCATTGTAGAAACAGATGCTCCAAGTATTCAAGCACCAAATTCACTTACAGCAAATGACATTGAAGACACAACTGTACCCTCAGGCATTACTCCTACCCTTGATCAACAACTCCCTGGTTTTGAAGGTCACTCATCTGAGGTATGTACACCTACTAATACTAATAGCATCGAGTCTAATGTTGGACAGTATGTGTTACCAAATAGGTCTACTCGAGGTCAACCAGCCAAAAGGTATGAACCAAATATTCATGCAAAATCAAAATACCCAGTAGCCAATTACATGTCCACTAAAAGATTATCTAAGTCATATAAATCATTTGTGAATCAAATATCTGGTGTGTATCAATACCTAACAAAGTGCAGGATGTGTTGGGAGATCCAATATGGAGAAAGGTAATGGCTGAAGAGATGGATGCGTTAAAGAAGAACGATACTTGGCAACTTGTGCCACCACCACAAGGAAAAAAGATAGTTGGTTGTTGATGGGTGTTTACTGTAAAACATAATGGTGATGGATTCATAAATTGGTATAAAGCTCGTCTTGTAGCAAAAGGGTTTACTCAAACGTATGGTGTAGACTACGATGAGACTTTTGCTCATGTTGCCAAAATGAACACGATTTGGGTTCTGCTCTCACTTGTTGCTAACCTAAACTGGCCACTTCGGAAATTTGATGTCAAGAATGCGTTTCTTCATGGAGAATTAGCTGAGGAGGTGTACATGAGTCTTCCACTTGGGTATGTAGTTGATTCTCCTGGTAATTTTGTATGCAAATTGAGGAAGTCTTTGTATGGCCTCAAGTAATCCCCTCGAGCCTGGTTTGGAAGGTTTTCACAGTTCATGCAAAAGGTTGGTTACAGACAGAGTAATTCAGACCACACTCTATTTCTCAAACATCAACGAGGGAAGGTAACAGTCCTAATCATTTGTGTTGATGATATGGTAATCATTGGTGATGATACTATTGAGATGGATAAATTGCAAAGACAACTAGCCTCTGAATTCGAGATGAAGGACTTAGGTGAACTAAAGTACTTCTTAGGAATTGAGGTAGCCAGGGGAAGAGAAGGAATATATTTGTGTCAGAGGAAGTACATTATTGATCTGCTAACAGAGATAGGTATGTTGGATTGCAAACCTATTGACACTTCTATTGAGCAAAACCATTGTTTAGTAGAGTATCCAGATCAGATACCACTTGATCGAGCTCGCTATCAGAGATTGATTGGACGTTTGATTTACTTAGCTCATACTAGACCAGATGTTGCATATGCAGTAAGTGTGGTGAGTCAGTTAATGCATAATCCAAGTGAAAACCATATGAATGTTGTTTTGAGAATTTTAAGGTATTTGAAATCGGCTCCAGGAAGAGGAGTAATGTTCTCTAAACACAACAATCCTCTTGAAGTTTGTGGATTCACAGATGCAGATTGGCCAGGAAGTATTACAGATAGAAAATCAACATCGGGTTATTTCACCTTTGTGGGAGGAAATTTGGTTACATGGAAAAGTAAGAAGCAGAAAGTGGTGGCACGATCTAGTGCTGAAGCCGAGTATAGAGGTATGGCTCATGGGGTTTATGAATTGCTGTGGATAAGAACTTTGTTATTGGATTTGGGTTTCGAACTCAAAAATACTATGCAGATGTATTGTGACAATCGGACAGCCATTGATATATCACAAAATCTAGTACAACATGATCGCATTAAGCATGTAGAGGTTGATCGTCACTTTATAAAAGAGAAGTTAGATGTCAAACTTATTAGTTTTACTTTTGTTCCCACAGAAGAGTAGCTTGCAGATATGCTTACTAAAGGAATTTTCAAGAAGGCATTATACGGTTCACTAAGCAAGTTGGGCATGATCGATATTTACGCGCCAACTTGAGGGGGAGTGTTAATAAATCATTAATGGTATATTAGTTGTATTAATATACTTTTCCTAAAAAGCACTTTTCCAAAAAATAGATTCTTATTTCCTGTATTTAAACATGTATTAGTATTCATTGTATAATGTGATTGTAAATACATTTCCAATATATTCAATTTTTTTGGGAATGATTTCAAGTTTTCTGAAGAGTTGTTGATAGCAATTAGGTATCATGTTTTCATATTTTTTGGAATTATATCTTTGTATTAATTGTTATTATTAAATATTAATATGATAAAGAATATAAAGCAAATATTGAAGGCTCTAAATGCTTTAATATGTCTAGATAAGAATGGGAGCTGATTCTTATTGTATGTTATCATTAATGAAGTTATTTATTATCTTATAAAAAAAAGACAAATTATATAGAAAAACTAGAGAGTTTTTTCTTTAATTTTTTTCCCTTTTTTTTTTCTTCTTCTTCTTCCTCCTTTTTTTCTTTGTTGTTCTTTGTCTAAAGTGAGTCTTTTCCTCGAGAAGCTCTCTCTCTAATATCTTTCAACTTACGGCTGTTAATAAATAATCCTAAAGTTTTATTTTATTATATCTAATTTTATGATTGTCGATAATATGAATAGTTTTGTGTATTTCTTTGACTCTTGGATCTATAAAGTCTTATAAGATAGATATTTGAATGGATATAAAGATTCATGATATAATTATTCAAGTAATTATAGGTCTTAAAAAATACTTTTATTTAGAATTTTAAGTTTCCCTCATAAACGACATGAACTAAGTACCATAGCTTCATATTTTATAAAAATATGTAATTGTGGCTATTAATAAGGTGAAGAGTAATATAAAGCGGATAATAAAGGTTTAAAAATATTCTTTTATAGATTTGTCGACTGTCTTAATGATAACTAGTTTTAGTTTGCAATTTCATATTTTGTTGTATCTTATAAAAAATAAAGACAGATTTTTATTGTATAGGTTTGTATCATTAACGAAATTCTCTATTATTTTTATTATAATAATTAAAAAAATTAAAAGTTATTAAAAAAATGGAAATTATTGAAAAAAAGTGAAAATGAATAGTTTGGATTCATTTGAACCAATCCACTGTGACAAATCATATTGGATAAGATGGAAACAAACAAATGGGATGTAAATGATAAAATTCAAAATGCATTCCATTCCGATTAGATTACATATAAATAGAAACTGTGTGGCTTTGATTGATTTACTACCCATTCACTCTTCAAAGTTTTAATTGAAAGTTAACAAGCACGTCAGCAAGAAGACAAAATTTGTGGTTTTGAGGCATACCATTTATCTGGTTCACTATTTCAGTAAATTCAAAGCATTATAGTGAAAGCTAACAATTTATGTCAACTTGTTTTGTAGCGAAATAATATTCTATCATCTAAGGTAAATAAAATAGATGTGAGTGTATACTTTTTTATTTAAAAAAAAAAGAAAGAAAGAAAGAAAGAAAGAAAGCAAGCTAACAATTTATACCAAATCTAACAAGTTCACATGCTCCTCCATTGGAGGCCATAAGGTGGAAAACTAAATTAGTGCTTGGAGTTTTGTTATATTCTTGTTCGTAAAAACCTCTTCGGGAAGCTGGAATAGCTCAGTTGGTTAGAGCGTGTGGCTGTTAACCACAAGGTCGGAGGTTCAAGCCCTCCTTCTAGCGCAGTTTTTTCCTTCTTTTTTTTTTCTTTTTCTTTTTCCTGGGTCTGGTCCCAGTTTCGGACATTTTTTACCCTCAATTTTGAATCTTAATTAAAAAAAAAAAAAAAAATAAACAAACTCATCAGATATCGCATTAGATTGATTATACACAAAAGAGCCTTCTAAACTAGCCCAATTTTTTAAAGCCCACCTTATTATTTGTCACCTTTACTTGTAAGTTTAAACGGCTCTCAGTTCTCGACCCTTATCCTGCTCAATACCTCATCTATGTTTTTTTGAGCTTACGACCTCCACAAATTTAATTAAGTCATTTTCTTGATCAACTTTGTCATTTTTCATTTCCATCTTTTATGTGCAGTAAACCAAAAAAAAAGGGGAAAAGTTTACATCAAAATTTCGTGACAAATCATAAATGATATTATATACTATTATTAATAAATACACTAGGATTCTCATGATTATATCTAATGAAAAATTAGCACGTTAATTATAATTATAATACACAAATCAATGTTAAAAAAAAAATGCAAAGAGTGACTGTCTCCTTCCCTCCCTATGTATTGTGTTTATGTTGATAGCAACGTTGCCACGAGAGCTTCCTGTATTATGTAGGTACAACACAAGATATTTTCCATTTTATTATAATTTCATTAATTTTTTCTTGGTTTTGTATAACATTTATGGCTCTCTTTTTCTTAATAATTTTGTTTAGGTGAAAGGAGGTACAAAAGATGCTAGCTACGAAGAGGTCAACAAAAATAAATTGGACAAAAGAATTGCGTTCTCTTCCTTACAACCAAACAATAATTGTATTATCCATACATAATAATATGAAAGTTTTCCAAGATTACATTCTGAAATCCATAACAGAAACAGTATTGTTGGCAAAGCAGGCAGCAATCTTTTGACCTTCCTTGTTCCAACAAACCTCGAATATGCCCCCATTCCCAGTGTAAGTTTTCACGATCTTACCTTCCTTTAATGACCAGATGTGCATGGATTTATCAAGAGATCCACTGGCCAGATACTCACCGTTTGGGCTAAAGGCTATGGAGTATACAGGATCCCTGCTTCCCAGCAAAAACAAATCAATAATAATAGGTTTACTCATAATATGCTGCTTCTATTTTCAGGTTAAAATATCCACACAGAAATAACAATTAAATAAACTACTATTAAGAAAACACTGTTCCTCAATCAGTACCTGTGTCCATTCAAGCTGTAGAGAAGTTTCCCGAGTTCCACATCCCATAGCTTCACGGTCGAGTCAAATGATGCACTGCTGACAAAAAAAATTAGCTTAAAGAGTCGAATTGAGAAGAAAAAAAAATTCCTAAATTTATCAAGGAAACAATGACATTTTAAAATACCAATTTCAACATTTCACTTCAATGCATGAAAAACCAATTTCTTAACATAATCTACAAATTAGAATAACAACAAATTTTCAACAGTTAGCAATCAATTTATTTGAAACCATCTAATCTGCATTCTTTTGTAGATTGTTACTTATTAATGTCTCTGGCAAAATGTTTCTAGACTTTAGTAGGTCTTCAAGAATAAGCATGGAAACCACATGCTAACAACTAGGGGCTTGTTTTGTAACAAGATGTTTTAACAAATTTTCAACAGTACGCAAACAATTTATTTGAAACCATCTAATCTGCATTCTTTTGTAGATTGTTCCTTATTAATGTCTCTGGCAAAATGTTTCTAGACTTTAGTAGGTCTTCAAGAATAAACATGGAAACCACATGCTAACAACTAAGGGCTTGTTTTGTAACAAGATATGTTTTCTGATTTCTATGTTCAAACTTAGGATTTTGAATTTGGTGTTTGATAATTAGTTTTGTTTTCAGTTTTCATTTTAATTGGAAATGATTTCTATTTTTTGGTACAATTTAGAACTTGAAATATTTTTAAAAATGGTTTTTTGACCGCTTAAAGTTGAAAAAGTTCCCAGAAACTGTTTTCAAATCATTATTATAAAATCGTTTTCCATAATTTTGTTGTTTGGCCATTGTTTTTAAAAATTGTTTTAGACAACAAAAAATAGAAAACATATTTGTTAATGTGTTTGGCCAAATTGTTCTAAAAAATATAATAATAAAGAATTTTTTTTATTTTAAATATTACATTTTCCTCTTTTTTCTTTTTTTTTTATGATTTCTTATCATAATTTAGAAATTTATCAATAATATAGAGAAATTGAAAATGTTAAACAATATCTAAAATTAATAAGTTTACAAAGTGACAATAATTTTAAATATTTATTGAGTTCTGGGGTGTGCTCCTTGAGTCTGATTGTTTGCAGGCAATTTAGTTAGTGAATAGTATTTCATGCTTATTTTTCTAGCTAAGTTTCACCTTAATTGTCCACACTATGAAACTTGGATTCAAGATAAGCAGCTTGGCATCATTCCGTCTGATAAATATGTACCGATTTCTAATTAATTAATAAATATCTTTTTTTAAAACAAAAATCATTATATATACAATCTTCAAAGAAAAATAATAAAGGACAAGCTTGTCTGTGAACTGTGAAGTGTATCAACAATTTGTAATTAATATTAAAAATTGAAGATATTAATATTACTGGCGATAATCATATATTCATATTTATTAGTTGGTAGGCGAAAAAAAGTTTATGAAGGCTAACGAAATCTCCACCTAACATAAACTGTGTTCTCCGTGTTTTCACTCTGTTCTCTAGAACAGTGAAAACATGCTAGAGATTTTCAATTTTTGTTTTCTAATTCACAATTTTTAAAAATTGTTACATGGGCCAAACATTTTAATTGTTTTTAACTAAATTTTTCTTTTAAAATAAAGAAAAAAAAAATTAAGTTACATGACCAAACAGACCCTAAGCTTTCAAAATCTGTTTTCTGTTTTTAGATTTCAAAACTTTTACAATTAAATCTCAAACTACATCATTTTCATAAAAATCAGGTTTCATATCGCTGTTGTCAATAAAATAAAATTAAAATTGAAAATATAAAAACAAAAATGAGTATTAAATAGAAAATAAAACTCGTGTATTTTTGTTTTTCTTTACAAATGAATTAGAAAATAGAAAACGACCTTCAACCACAAAAAAAAAAAAAAAAACTCGAAGATAGAACCTTAGACAAACCGATCCCAAAATACTAGTCAAGAACTGATTTGCAAACAGCAGTACATGCTAGAGATTTTCAATTTTTGTTTTCTAATTTACATAATTTTAAAAAATTGTTACTTAAAAATCATGGCCAAGCATGTTAATTGTTTTTAACTAATTTTTTCATTTAAAACAAAGAAAATAATTTTTAAGTTACATGACCAAGCAGACGCTAAGCTTTCAAAATCTGTTTTATGTTTTAGATTTCAAAACATCCACAATTAAATCCCAGACTACCTCATTTTCATGAAAATCAAGTTTCATATTACTGTTGTCAATAAAATAAAATTAAAATTGAAAATATATAAACAAAAATGAGTATTAAATAGAAAATAACTAAAAACAGAAAATAGAGCTCGTTACCAAATGTATTTTTGTTTTCCTCAACAAATAAATTAGAAAATAGAAAACTAACTTCCAAAAAAAAAACTCTAAAATAGTACCTTAGACAAACCGAACCCTA
Source organism: Hippophae tibetana (assembly GCA_037013495.1). Classification (NCBI taxonomy): domain Eukaryota; kingdom Viridiplantae; phylum Streptophyta; class Magnoliopsida; order Rosales; family Elaeagnaceae; genus Hippophae; species Hippophae tibetana. Next base: position 24,092,823 of record CM072811.1, read on the forward strand.
AATACTTGTTAAGAACTGATTTGCAGACAGCAGTTTTGAATATGTTTCCCTGGATAAGCAGTGAAAGGATAAAAAACCAATCAACGTCTACTTTATTCGGGAAGCATTTTACCTTGCCAGCACCAACTGCTGGTTAGGGTTGTTTGTACCAGGCCCAGTGGGACTCCATCTTATGGTGTATATTTCCTGCCAAAAATAAAAAATAAATAAATAAATAAAAACAAAAGATAATAATTAAGAAATGCAGATAAAGCTGACAACACATCAAATATTGAGTCGGTATGGGGCTCTGTATTACCTTAGTATGCTCTTTTAAATCATGAACATATCTGTCATGCTTCATGCTCCATATCTACAAAAAATATTGCGAAAAAATCGATATAGTGAAATATAAACCTCAATTTGCCATAGAACAAACAACTAAACCATCAAATAGATAGCTTGTTTTAAAGGTCGACTAGAGACTAAATTATAAAGTAGATATCCATATGCATCAATTGTAAACTAAGCTTATGAGAAATGCTGTTATTAGACAATATTTAAAAGGCATAATATAAGATATGGTATAGAATGAGAATAACCTTTGCAGTGATATCATCAGAACACGAAGCTAACAATGCACCAGTTGGATCCCACTTGACACAGTTAACTTCTCCCTGCAAAAACAATTTCTCCATTTTTAGTCATGAAAACCTGATTGATGAAATATATTGTATCTTCTGGTTTTTTCCCATGTTCTTCAATTTACTATCTGAGCCAATCCTCAGCAGCTAAAGACCAATGAAAATGTAAAAAATAAACTAAAAAGTGTCTTCGACACATTCAGTCATTACAGAAATTTCAAGCACGTCTGAAATATCATATTTGAAATTAGTTTCTCGCTCATTCAACATGTAACCAACTGGAGCAGACCAATTAATAGCTAAATAATTTGATTTGATTAACAGAAGCAGGCCTCCAGTCATGTCGCTTCAAAATCAAGTGGGGTTTATTAAGAAAAAAACTATTTTCATTTAAAAAGTATAATTAAGGTGCCAATTGACATTTCTAGACACCTAGGAACAAAAATGACAAAAATCATGTAAGGCTTTTGGGGAGAGTAGAAATGCAAAATCTCAAGTTAATCTAGAGCAGAAATCATAAGCTGAGTTTACAACTTCCAAATATCAGCTGAAGGTACCTGATGTCCAATAAATGCTTTGATAGGGCGGTTCTCCCCAATCTTGCAGACGAATATCATGTGATCAGTAGAGCTTGTTGCAAATGAAACATTGTTACGCCAGTCTACATCAAGGGTTGGACCTAAACATATCACAAATATTAATATTCAAATTGTGGCAATGACCTGTTTGTCAGTAAATTTCCAACTATACTGCTACAGTCCTACTGTGCTAACTAAAAGAAAATTGCATTCTGACAATTATTGAATGCAGAACCTGTATGGAATTCAAATTGTTGTTTCCACTCCTCTGTTATGACATCCCACACTATGGCAGTTTTATCACAGCTACCGGTAAGAAGATAATCACCCTTCTTGTTCCACTTCAGAGAAAATATAGGTCCTTTATGTTTGTTCAAGGTACTCCTGAGTTCCCCTGGGAAGAAAAGTTCCACCAAGAATGTAAAACTGAAACTATAATACTATTCAACTTCTTAAATTAGTGCCAAAAAAAACATTAACACAATCATCACATCAAGAAAAAGAACACCAAAAAAGTTTCATGAATGAAGATTTCAATTACAGATACATATCCTGACACCCCAAGGACTAATTCTAACTATCTAAGCATTACTTACATCTTTGCGACCTTCTTTTAACCTGCTATATGAGATCAATAGAGGAAAACACCGCTACATCCACCAAAAACTATTTTTATCACCGTACTAAACATATATACATGCATAGTGTCAAAAAACATTTAGTGATAGCAAAAGTGCAGCTTGCTGTGAATGAGTTCACAATTTTAAATGTCCCAATTCTATAAAAAAAAATTAAATCTACTCACCATTAGTACTCCAAATTCTAGCTTGTCCATCATATGATCCTGTTGCAAGAAGAGTACCTTCCCCCTGCACAAAAGAGAGAACATAGACAAACAACAATGAAGGCCGAAAGCCAGGGACAATCAATATCACACTATGACAGTAATATCAGAACTCACATTCCAATCAAGCGTTGTGACATCTTTACTCTTCTCATTTGTTCTACCCCTAACATGCTTCAGCACCAAAACATTGAGAGGACGATTACCAGATCTACAGCTTCCTTCTGCTATGGTCCAAATACGAGCTGTCGAATCTCCAGACCTTAGAGCAAGTGAATCAGTTTAGTTCATGTTAAGACCCATATGACATATAAGAGAACAATTACCTCACCTCTTAACAACTTGATTTTGTAGCAGAATTGATTGCTAGTTCTCCTAACATGACATTAGAGACTTTCAAACCTCTCAAATTCCAAAATTTTCATTAATATTAAATGGGCATTTCTTTCTTTCACTCCTACGCAACTTAAGTCTATCTCCACTTTATGAGTTCTTCATCAACTCATTTGAAGGGAAGCTATCTAACTCTACTTGATAGACCTTTAAAATTATCTTCAGCCCATAAGTGAAAGTCTATCACAATCTAATCTGTGAATGAGATTCTATCTTCTTTTTTTTGTAAGAAACATTACATTATAATAAAACATGTAATAGGTACAAAAATACAAAGTCGATTAGTAATCCACTTACAAAAGTGAGCACTAATCTATACCGAAGAGAAACTAAATGCTATAATACAAAAACCTAACTATCCAATAAACGACAGTGGTGTGCGTAAATTGTTTTAATTCTTTAGAGAGCAAGATGACGTAACAATCAACGCTTATCTTGACTGAAGTTCATGCCAACTAGTCACAACTGTCATAGTCTGGGACAACCAAAAACTCCTTCCTATTGAAATGAGTATTGTCTGTAACTAAAGAACAATCTATAGGCACTTACCCTGAAGCAAGAAGTGGACCTGTTGGACTCCATGCACAAGCACAAACCTAATAAAGAAACCGACCACATCACCATGTATATAACTAAATAAATAAATAAAAATATAACAACAAAAGAAGCCTAAGAGGAAAACAACTTCATTGAAAAGTGCATTTAAATAATAACATAACCGACCTCTGACGTATGTCCTTCCAAGATTGTCACATCAGAACAAGGAATTTCACATGATTGTGAGGTTGAAGGTGTAGAGATATCCATAGGTTGGGGTCCTATTAAAGAAATTCCATATATTAACATTCTGGCCTTTGAAGGAAGAAAAAAATGTCACACTGTTGAGACAGAGAGGGTGGTGGAAAAATGTCATAATTAGCAACTTTGACAACCATCAATTGGTGAAACGGGACAACTTTCACCACAAATTATTGTTCCTTGGTAATTCTTTAAGTGGATTATATATTTTTGCTATTGTTAAAATTTTCTATATGTTGGATAGACACATGAAACCAGATTAAGTTCCTTGGCCCTTAAAATTGCCACATCTGCAACAGAAAAGGAAGTCGATCAAGATGTACATAACATCCACATCAATTACTTGGTGGGTCAATATCACAAGGCACTTCCATATATGGCTCTCAGTTCCAAAAGTATGCATCAGTTAATAATCTCTCTTTTCAAGTTGCCTCACAAGTTAAACAGGAAAGAAATTTGCAATTAACTAACTATAATTCACTATGCATTTTATAGGAAGAAACCATTCAGATCAACTAAAACATCTGGAATTGATTGAAGGACGGAAGTAAGATAAGCAAGGCCAAATCGTAGCTTATATCCTACTAATTAAATGGTAAAAGCTCAATGTCACCAGCCAGAAAGCATTGGAGTTTCAAAAGTATTTCTCCAATTAAAAAATAGTTAACGAAGTATATCAAACATACAAAATAAGATGCGAGTTCCAGATAAGTGCGTTTAATTTTTTGTCAAATAAAATTTCAATAGTATACTTCTTATTATTAATTTAAAGGTTTCCTTGCCTCAACAAGCATCTTTGAGCTTGTATTAAGATGAGGAAACATTTTCAAACGTGAACCATAGTATAAAAAACAATATTTGTCAGCTAAGACCCCCACCTTCATGTTTAGGTCCAGATAACCCAGTTTCTTCGGTCTTGGCAACAACCTTGTCATTTTGATCAGTAATCATATCTGCCTCATTAATTTCTTCATGCTTCTTTTCGCACTCCTTATCCTTTTCGGCTCTCTCTCTGTCCTTTTCAGCTCTATCTCTGTCCTTTTCAGCTCTATCTCTGTCCCTTTCAGCTCTATCTCTGTCCCTTTCACGTCTCTCTCTTTCTTTAACTTTTCCATGTTCTGGATCATGTTCTTTGTCAACTCCTAGTTCTTTATCTCTGTCCTTTTCTAAAGCTTTCCTTTTCTCTTTGATCATTTGTTGCAGTTGATTGACATCTTTTGTGATGAGATCAATTGGTTGTAGCAAGGAAAAATCTTCATCCACGTCTGTTTCACTCTGGCAAGCTTAAAATAAAAATTGATCAACATAAATTCAAAGTCTTGCATGGCATGCAAGAGCAAGAACCACCATTATCCCCCCCCCAGTCCCCACCCCCAAATAAAAGGATCAGTTACAAAACTATGCTTACTAACGTTACTCAAGTTTGCTTCCATCTCTAAGTACTGAAGCCCCTTTTGTACAAATGTGATAAGAGCACCAGGTAGTACCAAATTACCATCAATGGGGGATTTGTTAATACCAGCCTCATATCCTAATGCAAAGGCTGAATGTGTGAAACCTGAAAAAATGACATGACAAAATAAATATTTCTTCAATTATTTAAAAATTTAGAAACTTACAACTTAAAGCTTCATGGGACCTAGGAGAAAATGTTTCGGAACAAGTATTAAAAAATTTAAATGGAAGTTTCTCATGCAAAAAAATCTCACAGAACTTGGTTACCGAACCAAATATTATAGAAAATTTATACTTGCATAACATGTGTATCTAAAGGGAAAAAAACTGCAGCTGCTTTGTACTAAAAAAAAGTGCAATTCTTTCTATACAATAAAATATGTTCACATGAGGAGGAACATATTTACAAGTTATATAATGTGCAATTTCCTAAAAGCTTCAAGCTAATCAAAGAATCTATTGAGATAGATAGATTATTACTGCACATACACTTACAAAAAACTTCTCACAATTTTCATCTTCTATTCTATTCATTGCTAAACCTATCTCCCAACTCTAATGTTCTTTCAACTAAAGACAATTGACTGATCACAAATAACATTCACTTATTCTCTACTAATTTCCATGCAACCAGGGGCGGAAGAATCTATAGGCTAGGCTAAAGCCTACTCCACATTTTTGAAAAGGAAAAAAAAAATAATAATGATAATAGTAGTTTTATTTCAAGATGTAGATCAATCAAAATGTTTATAGCCTAGTACATATGTAAGTTGTAGCCCACCCACATAATAGTATTATTCGGAATGATTATAAATATTTTTTTTCAACTAAGTTGTAGTTTTTTTATATGTAGACGGTTAATTGTCATTCATTGTTCATTCACTTTATTCACCATTTTTATAGCCATTCTCCAATTATTTAAAGCAGTGGGTATCTATCCAACTTTTTTTCCATCAATACAAATCATTATAGTTTCTTTTACTCATCTCAATATTGTCTATATGTTGGATTAATTTGATGAAAGTAGTGGTTCACCTCCTTATAGTCTAGTGTATAAGAATTTCCATCAAACTGTTTCGAGTATCGTACCAATTACAGTTTTATCTATAAAAAAAATTGATAAAAAATAGCCATACAAGTTCTTAGTTTTCTCAAAAGATGCACTTTATTCCCTTGTTTTACAATGAGATTCCGTAGTTTTACACACACAAAAAGTGATTAAAGGTGCAATTGATTTTCAAAAGATTGACAAATGTTGCACACTTGCACATGCAAAATCAAATGAGTCGTTTGTACTAGTACTCAATCGTTTTGAAAAATTATTTTCCAAACTATCCATGTTAAACTACTAATCTAAACATTCTTTTCTTTTCTTTTTTTTCAAGAAAACATGTGGCGTCCTTACATGTTTTCTCCGCCCTGCATGCAGCTGAAAGAAACCCTAGGGCAGCAAATACATGGCTAAAATTGACAGGGAAAATAGGCCCGTAATTGTCGGATCTATGGGTGGTTCCTCCGTCTTCCTACCAAAGAACAAGCTAATTCTCAAACTTAATAATACTCAGTAGTAATTTTGGAGACCTATCTAAACCAAACCGCGATTATAACTACTAAAAGACCCACAGCGATTCAGAAACCCTAATTTCCAAGCTCAATGCAACAATCGAGCACAAAAAAAAAATGTAAAACATGAGTAATATAAGGGATACAAAGCGTAACGAACCTGATTCTTGGAGGTAACGAAAGACAAGATAATTTAACTCAACCGAAGTGATAGAAGTCATTGTTGCATAGTTACCGGTTTGAATGGCTGTGTATGAAAAACTCTACACAATTTTGCCTATATCGTTTCCGAGAGATTTTGTACCAACTACTGAGGGAAGCGAATGAATGTCCAGAAGATGGATAGGCTACGGAGGAGCCGTTATAGGCTTATAGCAGTAAGCTGTCGTATGCAGTATGAACTATGAAGTAGGCTTTATCATTTTGTTGAATAAAAAATTGAAGAAATAATAATATAATTAACTGATATGAATATAAATATAATTGTAAATTTATGTACAATTGTTTTTTTTTTTTTTTGTATATATCTACTAATTTTCCCCTATTCTTTTCACCAATTTTTTTTTTCTTCTTTTTTCCTAATAGAAAACAGTTTTTGAAATAAAAACATCTTAATAGACTAATGGATATATAACTAACTAGAATTTTTGTATTTAAACACGTTGTAATATAATAATTAAAAAAATTAATTATCTTTACTGATCTTATACTTATGTAAAAATAATATTAAGATCTTATATTTATTTTTTGATTTGGAGGGAAGATATGGATGTGATGATTGTCTCAAGAACGAATGGAGATATTGGTGCATGGACGTTAAAACATGGTGATATCGAAACATATGGTGAGAGAATTTGGCATTAAACAATTTGTTGGCAAAAGTTTTGAATGCTTCAAAATGATTAAGGAAATGGAACAGTGAGGAAGTGGGTTCAATATGACATAAGTTAAAAGAGCAACAACACTTTCGAGTTATCACTTACTCGAGGTGCTCAGATGATAAATTGAAGCAGGTAGTTGGGCATAATATTAATGAGCTAAAGAATTTGGAGAAAAGACGTTAAGAATCAATGTTAGCACAAATCATCATGCTTAAAAAGTCCAAGCCCAAATTTTCAAGCCCAAATTTTATCTCAAGGCTCATAAAATGTGTTAAAGACCTTAGAAACTTCTTAATATGTGTGGAATTTTGTGGCAGCTATAAATTTGCTGCAAAGCACTTTCCGTGGTGCAAAATAATTTGACTTTTTTTATTTTTTGTATGGTAGGGAATTAATTAGTTTAAATAAATGAATAGTGTGTATCTCATATAGTTTGTTACAAATAAGTCCTTTTAGTCTTGTATATCATTGAGAAGTGAAGAATAAAATAAGACTACAAGTCTTATATTGTGTAGTCTTACGTGTTGAGTGTTTGTAAGAGTTGAGAGCTTTATTTGTAATATTTTCAGTTTAATAAAGTATTTTTGTTGTGTCTTAAATTTTGACTGAATTTTTTCTTTAAGATATAAAATTTAGAATTATACATTCTAAATTTTACTCAACAATTAGTATTAAAGCGGGACAGTCATGGATCGTTCTTGGTGGAGTTATCTTAAGTCTTGAGGAGTTTGGTACTTTACAAGTTTGTTAGTTAAACTTGTTCGGTATAGTCGAAGTGCTGTCGGCACGATGGGTGATCTTTAAGTAGTTGGTGGAATCAAGAAGATCAACAACAATAACTACAACATGTGGGAAACATGTATGGAGTCTTACCTACAAGGTCAGGACCTTTGGGAGGTTGTCGATGGTGGTGAAGCTACACAACTGGCAGTAGAAGATGCCAATGACATCTTGCAAAAGTGGAAAATTAAAGCAAATAAAGCGATATTTGCTTTAAAGATCACAGTTGAAGAAGAAATGTTGGAACACATTCGGGATGCCAAAACACCAAAGGAAGCATGGGACATTTTTGTTACACTTTCTTTCAAGGAAGAATGGTACAAGACTACAACTTCTCGAGAACGAGCTACTATCGATGGCACAACACAACATAACGATTGCCTAGTACTTTCAGAATTTGATCTGACAGCTCCTATTGGGGAAACCAGGATAAAGAGAATAATTATCCATGGTTTGAGACCCGAATATCGAGGGTTTTTTTCCGCTATATAAGAATGGTCGACATAACCATTGCTTGTTAAGTTTGAAAATTTGCTTACAGGTTAAGAAGTTATGGCCAAGCAAATGAGAGGAGTCTTGTTGAAAGGTGAAGAGGAAGCACTCTACACCAACAAAAGCAAAGGAAGTATCAAGCGACATACTGGTGATGGATCTAAAAAGGATGGTGACAAGGTAAAAAGTCACCAAGGAAAGAGAGGCTCTCATCCAAAGGGAGCTTCAAAGTATCGTGGTAATAATAAAAAGTTCGATAGAGAATGTTACAACTGTGGGAAGATGGGTCACATGGCAAAAGATTGTTGGACCAGGAAAAAACATGTTAAATGTAATACTGCTACTTCCAGATCTAAGAAGAATAGCGAAGATGGTTGGGATGTTGAAGTATTATTCGCTATGGAGGAAGAAGAATTAACTCTCATGGTAACAACACCAAAATAGGTTAACTACAAGAATGATTGGATTGTAGATTTGGGTTGCTCAAATCATATGACTGGTGATAAATATAAGTTGCAAAACCTATTTGAGTACAAGGGAGTTCGTGTAGTGGTGACAGCCGACAACTCGAGGTTACCGATAGCTCACATCGGTAAGATGATAGTTACACCTCGATATAATTCTAACAAGGTGCCACTTCAAGATGTTTATCATGTCCTAGGAATGAATAAAAAGTTTCTATTTATGGCTCAATTGACATCATCAGGCCATTATGTCTTGTTCGATCCCCGAGATGTAAAGGTATATCGTGACCTTAAAATCTCAAAAACACCAACAATGGAAGGGAGACGATTGGAGTTAATCTACATGATGTCAACAGAGCCTGCATATGTAGACATGACAAGAAAAAATGAGACAGCAGATATATGGCACATACGGTTAGGTCATGTTAGCTATTCCAAGCTAAGTCTGATGGTGAAGAAGTCGATGCTTAAGGGGCTTCCTCAACTTGAGGTGCAAACAAACACAGTACATGCACGATGTCAGTATGGTAAAATGCATCAACTGACATACGAAGAATCAAATTTTAAAGCAAAAGAACCGTTAGAGTTAGTTTACTCTAATGTATTTAGACCCGTTAAGTAACCATCAATTGGCAGTATGCGGTACATGGTGACATTCATTGATGACTTCTCAAGGTATGTGTGGGTTTTTTTTATGAAATAAAAATCTGACACATTATCAAAGTTTAAAGAGTTCAGAGAGTCAATTAAAGAAGAAAAAGGAAAGAAGATATGTTACTTACGCACAGACAACATGGGAGAATATAGCTCAATCGAGTTCTCTCGATACCTAAGGAAGTGTCGAATACGTCATCAATACACTTGTGCCAACACATCATAACAAAATGGTGTAGCTAAGCGAAAGAATCAAAATCTTGTAGAAATTTGTTGAAGTATACTACATGCAAAGAATGTACTAAGAAGGTTTTGGGCTAAAGCAATGAGGATTACAACCTTTGTGATCAATAGACTTCCTCAACCAAGGTTAGAATTTGTTTCACTCTTTGAGAAATTGTGAAACATGAAACCTATAGTTAGCTACTTTCAAGTATTTGGCAGTGTATTTTATGTATTTGTCCCTGATCATTTATGAATTAATTTGATAATAAAGTTATTAGATGTATCTTTGTGGGATATGAAAGCCATAAAAAATGGTAGAAATGTTGTGATCCAATGAGTGAAAGATGTTACACTTCATAATATGTGGTGTTCGATGAAGCATCTTCTTGGTGGTCCTTAGAGAAGGAGGTGTTGCCAAACTTGAGAGAATTTAGAGACAAGTTGCAACAAAAGATGGGGAGCATATTATTCAATTCCAACCAAGTTTAGATGAATCCAGAAATCCAAACGATGATGGTGGCGAACAAAGATTAACTCAGAATCCTTGTCAAACTGGCATATATCAACAACTAAATGAAGAAGGTAGGCCTAGTGAAACAAAAGAATCAACTCCACAATCTCAACTCTGTAGGTTAATAAGAACACGAAGGCTAAATCCTAAATATGTAAATGCAACCATAGTTGAAGAAGCAATAGAACCTGAGACATTCGAAGAAGCATCGCAAAGATCTGAGTGAATGATAGCTATGAAAGAAAAGATCAATGTACTTTAGCAAAATCAAACTTGCGATCTGATGCGAAAACCAAGAGATATGAAACCCATATCCTATAAATGGGTTTACAAGATAAAGCATCATCCAGATAGGTTAATTCAGAGATACAAGGCATGATCGATAGCTCATGGTTTCTCTCAACAATACGGACTAGATTATGATTAAACGTTTAGTCTAGTGGCAAAACTTACAATTATAAGAGTCCTACTTGTACTTCACTACTACAATATGTGCTTTTGGTCTCGGAATTTTAACTTCGATTCTTTTAAAAATCGAGACCATAGATTTTTGGTCACAATTTGATAAAAAACAAGGCCTGTGGCTATAAGTTAAATTACAAAAAATATTTAAATATATATAAATAAATTTATATAGACACGATTATTAAATGACTGTGATTATAATTAAAATAATAGAATTTTTAATATTAAAATATTGTATGTTATTCATTTTAAAAAAATACAAAAATTAATTTACAATTTTTTTTTAATTTTTCTCTATTATTAATTTAATTTAATTTAATGTATTTTTATTTCTTATATAATATATATATATATATATATCAAATGTTTTTCACCTTTTTTTTCTTCCTCTCCCATATTTTTTCCCTTTTTCCAATTTTTTTCTCATATATATAATTTTTAATTAATATATATATATATATATAATTTTTAATTAATATATATATATATATAAGAATTTTTTAGCCACTACCTGGCAGTAATATATATATATTAAGAACCCTACGCGTAATCATCAATTTAGTCGATTTGTCCCTCTCCTTCAACAAAACGCAAATCCTTCATTCCTCTCACCCATCATCGTCGTACTGCGTCGCACCGCGCCGCACCGTGCCCCACCGTGTTGCACCTGAAGAAATTGTAAACTTATAACAGTTCCTCCTTTCCAGCACCTCCCTCGCACTCGTTCCTTTCCAGCATTCTTTTTTTCTCTCTGTTCTCTTCATCGTCGGCCATTTGTACTGGTATAATTTATTGTTATTTATTTATACATGCAATTTTAAGTTAGATAACATTTGTACATTTAAAATTAAATTAATATTGCTTATGATTTTATGTAATAATTGAGTCTAAGAATTTAGTTAATGATTAAGTGATTCATGTAGTTTAATTAATTAGAGAGTATCCGTATCATCTTTAATTAATTAAAACTATATAATAAGGTTTATTTAGGATCACATTTAGAAATTAAATATTAATTGTGATTAATCATGTATAATATAATAAATCTTATCTCACATGATTTTTTATTGTATTTTTCTATGATTAATTATGATAGAATATTAAATTATATTTTCTAATTTACTCACATGAATTAGAAAAATGAACATAATTTGATAGTTTTATCGTAAAGTTAAGATTAATCTAATTGAATTATAACTTTAGCCCATAGATAATTTTTATGTCACTATATTCATATTTTTCCATGATTTACATATGTAAAGAATGACTTTTATTTAGGTCTTAAATTTTAATAAGCATATAATCTTTAATTACAACTTCACAACCTGTGAATTTCTTTAATATTTGTTGTGACATTCCTCAATTGAGAGAGAATAATTATAAAGTATGGAAGGAGAGAATTCTCCTTCATCTAGGGTGGATGGATATTGACTATGCTATTAGGAAAACGAACCACCTAAAATGACTGAAACTAGCACTCCAATGAATATCACGCTTTATGAACAGTGATTGCGATCTAATCATCTTAGTGTGATTTTTATTAAGAATAATATCTCTGCTTGTATTCATGGTTATGTTAATCAGTATAAAAATGTTTGAGACATGCTAAAAGCAATTGATGATCAGTTCATCACTTCAGATAAGGCTTTGGCAAGCACTTTTATTATGAAGTTCTCTTCCTTAAGACTCACCAGTGTGAAATGTGTGCGCGAGAACATTATGCAAATAAGGCACATTGCAGCTCAACTTAATAATCTCGAGGATGAGACATAAAAATCCTTCCTAGTGCACTATATCCTTAATACTCTCCCACATAAGTACGGGCCATTCAAAATCTCTTACAACACACATAAGGATAAATTTTTAACTAATGAACTAATGATTATGTGTGTTCAAGAGGAAGGATGCTTGTTATGGATTTTGATGCAAGTGTAATGTTGGCTACAACTAGTGGGAAAGGCAAATCTAAAAAAACAAAAAAGGAAAGGGATAGTTCCACCTCGTGCTGATTTTAAGAAAGAAGCCAAGTGTTTCTTCTATAAAAAGAAGGGACACACGAAGAAGGAATGTATCAAATTCTAGAAATGGCTTGAGGGTAAAGGTAATCCAACCTCGTTTATTTTTTATGAATCTAATATAGTTAAGGTTAATATTAACACCTGGTGGATTGATTTTGGATCTACAATCCATATTGCAAACTTTTTACAAGGTATGCGAAACCTAAGGAAGTAAGTAGAAAGTGAGCAATACATCTTATCCGACAACAAAATGGACTCACATGTGGTGGCTATAGGGACATGAAGTTTGATTTTAAGTAGTGGTTTTGTTTTAGAATTAGAAAATACTTTTTACGTTCCAAGTTTTTTAGAAACTTGATTTCAATTTGAAGACTTGTACCTTTTGGTTATTCCTTTCACTTTTCAAAAAAACATCTTTCAGTTTATTTAATAAATCTGATTGTGTTGGGAATGATATTTTGTCTAATGGTCTTTACTACATTAATTTATGAAATAATGCCACTCACAATGCTATACATGTTCAAGATGGCACTAAAATGTGTATTATTGACGAAGACTCTTATGCATTATAGCATAGGATATTAAGACATATCTCTATAGAAAGAATTAAAAGATTAGTGAAAGATGGGATATTTAATACTCTAGATTTTACTGATTTTGAGACATGTGCGGACTACATTAAGGGAAAGTAGACTAACAAGTAAAAAAAAATGTGCCAATAAGAGTTCAGGCATATTAAAAATCATACATACTAATATATGTTATCCAGACATGGACATACAAAGTCAGAAATATTTTATCACTTTTATTGATGATTTTTTTTAAATAAATGTATCTTTATATGCTCATAATAAGATCGAAGCATTAGATGCCTTCAAGATTTTTAAGGCTGAAGTAGATAAACAATGTTGAAAGCAAATAAAGCTCGTAAGATCAAATAAAGGTGGACAATATTATGGAAGATATACTAAGAATGGACAAGCTTTAGGTCCATTTGCTAAGTTTCTTCAAGAGCATGGGATAGTTGTCCAATATACTATGTCTGGTTCACCAAAACAAAATGGCATAGCAGAAAAGAGAAGTCAAACATTATTGGACATGGTACGGAGTATGATTAACCATTCTAATCTTCTTAAATCCTTGTGAATTGAATCTTTAAAAACATATGTGTATATATTAAACTGAGTTCCAACCAAGATTGTCTCAAAGCTACCATTTAAATTATGAAAAGGTTAGAAACCGAGTTTGTGACATATGTGTATTTGGGGATGCATGTCTGAAGTGAGAATTTATAATACATAAGAGAAGAAGCTGGACCCAAGGATCATTGATAGGTATTTCCTTGGATATGTCGAAAGATCTAATGTCTATAGGTTTTATTGTCCATTTTCATAGCACTAAGTTTGTGGAATCAAGAAATGCAAATTTTATTAAGTATGATCTAATTAGTGGAAGCGATCAAATTAGGAACATAGTTTCTAATACTGATCATTTAGAGTTTGAACCTTCTACTTCAGGAGATAGATTGATTGTTGTTCATAACACCCCTTAAGTACATCTGGTGTTGAACAACTAATCATTGAAATTCCATAAGTTGTTAACAATATTCCAATAGATCAAACTATTTAGGAGATTATTGAAACTTTTGGACAACAAGTTGAACCTTATACTTTCTAAGAAGATGATGGTGTGACATTAAGAAGATCTACTAAAACTTAAAGGACAATAATTTTTAGTGATTATGTTATGTATCTACAAGAATCTCACTGTAGCATTGGAGTTGAGAATGATCCTGAATCCTTTTCACAAGCCATGAGTTGCAAATAGTTTGAATTGTGGTACGATGTTATAAGTTCCATGAAGAGTAATGAAGTCTAGAACCTTGTTGAGTTGCCTAATGGTGCAAAATCCATTGGATGTAAATGGGTCATTAAGACAAAGAAAGACTTATTGAGAAACATTGAGAAATACAAGGCCATATTAGTTGCTAAGGGATTCGTTTAGAAAGAAGGAATTGATTATACAGAGAATTTCTCCCTTATATCTAAGAAAGATTACTTGTGTATTATATTGGCATTAGTAATCCGTTTTGACTTAGAGATGTAACAAATGGATGTGTAAACAACATTTCTTAATGAAGATCTAGAAGAAGAGGTTTATATGAAACAACTTGAATGATTTATCTTTAGTGATGGTGAGCATTTGGTTTGTAAGCTTAATAATTCTATATATGAACTAAAACAAACATCTCGCCAATGATATTTTAAATTCCATGGAGTAATTTCTTCATTTAGATTTATTGAAAACCCCATGGATCAATGTATATACGAGAAGGTTAGTGGAAGTAAGATATGTTTCCTGGTTTTATACGTGGATGACATTTTGCTTACAACCCATGATAAGGGTTTGCTACACGAGGTAAAATAATTCCTCTCTAAAAATTTAATATGAAAGATATGGGTGAGGTATCTTATGTCATTAGTATTAAGATCCGTAGAGACAGACCTTGAGGCATCTTGGGTTTATCTTAGAAATATTTTTCATCAAGTGTTGCTTCCATTGTAAAGGATGATAAGTTCAATTTGAACCAATGCCCAAAGAATGAATTTGAAAGAGAACAAATGGTGAACATTTCATATGCTTCTTCTATCAAAAGCTTGATGTATGCTCAAGTTTGCACAAAGCCTAACAATGCACTTGTTGTTGGAATATTGGGATGATATTAGAGTAATCTAGGCTTGGACCACTGGAGAGCTGCAAAGAAAGTAATGAGGTACCTTCAAGGAACCAAGGACTATATGCTCATGTATAGAAGAAACTGACGATCTGGAAATGATTGGCTACTCCTATGCGGACTTCGCTGGCTATGTTGATTCACGCAAATCAACATATGATTACATTTTCATGTTTACTGGTGGAGTCATGTCTTGGAGGAGTGCGAAGCAGTACTTAACTACTACTTCCACTATAGAGGCCAAGTTTTGTCATGCTTTGAGGCTACATCATATGGTGTATGGTTAAAAAGTTTCATTTTCGAGCTTAGAGTAGTTGATTATATTTCTAGGCCATTGAGATTGTATTGTGACAACTCAGCTGATGTGTTTATGGCTAAAAATAATAAGAGTGGTAGTCGAAGTAAGCACATTGACATCAAAAACTTGGCCATAAAAGAATGTGTTAAGGAAAAGAAAGTGATCATTGGGCATGTTAGTACTGAGTTGATGATTGGTGATCCTTTGACTAAGGGCATGCCACCACTAAAATTTAAAGATCATGTAGAAAAAATGGGACTTGGTTATACTATGTAAAGGTATATATACAGTTTATTACTAAAACTCTTATATATTGTGATATTTTCTTATATTCATATGCACTTTAATTTATTTGAGAAAAAATATTTGTATAGGAACAAGAATAAATATAGGATCTATTCATTAAGTTTTGTTACCACATAAATACTTGAGAAACTAAATACATTGTAATACACAGATAATAATACTCGTTCTTAGAGGACCTATTACCATGATTCATGTGTTTATTTCTTAAGAAAGATAATCAATGGGATTAAGTTGAACGTTTGGACCAAGTGGGAGAATGTAACCGGTCTGTCCATTTTTTAATTTTCAATTTTCAATCTGTTTTTCTTTAACAAATCATTCAAGTGTGGTCAAAAAGTTTTTGTCATTGAAGAGCCATAACTCATTGATTATGGCTGAAAGTTGGTAACGGTGCTCATACTTTGATGGGAAGCACAGCTATAAAAAGAGTGTTATGGTTCCTAAGCTCAAAACACAATTCTAGCACAATACACCATCTAATTTGAGTGCTATTAGAAGCTTAGAAGTTCCTAACCCAGAGAGCAAAACATTTTTAATTATTTTGGAGTTTGAAGAAAAAATTTAATGGTTAGAGATAAGATCCTTATTTTACTTATTTTCAATCTATTTAGTTTGTTTATTATGCATTTAGGTTGTTAAATTTTTTCTTACATTCGATTGTAGAGTCATAATATAATGGAAAAAAACCAAGCATTTTGTAAGGAGATTGCTAAAGGGAATATTGTCTTGTAATGTCATGCTTGTGTGAAGGCTTGTCACAAACTATGTGGTGTATAAGATGTGTGGGTACAGGGTTAAGATAGGAGTTATATGATATAAGGTTATCCAATGGCGAAAGTTACATGGAAAAATTTCAAGTTGTGTGAATTTTATAAGCATAATAGAGATTTATAGGTGTTGAAGGCAATCTGGCTGGCATTGGAGAAGTTAGATGATGAACATGTGGAACGGATGGAAAGTATGGCATATTGGATGTGATAAGCAAGGTGTGATACTATTTTCAAAGGAAAGCGATGTGAGGGGGATGCTATTGCGTGTTAGGCACTAATACATGTTGAAGATTTTTATAAATCGTAAATTCCCCACCAAGACTAGAGAGGTTGCTTGCCGGAGTACATGGTCTCTGCCATATGTTGGTTGTTGAAAAATAAATGTTGATTCCACTGTTGGAAAATTACGCAAATTTTCGATAAGCCGAATTTATTAAAAAACAAGAATACAAAATAACACACAAATTTGATAATGAAGTTCGGCCAATCTTACTTACGTCTTTGGATCTATTGTAGATATTTTTACTAAAAGGGAATAAATTATACAGGGTGTTTACAACACTCACAACTCACAACCCAATTACACCCAAAAAAAATTACTCTTAATTTTCTCTCAATTGGAATGAACATTTGGTTGATTAATTCATTACAATTACACATCTATTTATAGGGAAATTCACTCCTTGAATTACTCCTTAAAATAAGAGTTCCTTGAATTTCTCCTTGAATTAAGCATTGATTTACTACTTGAATTAAGGACGGCTACTCCTTAATTTGCTCCTTGTTTTGTTTCTTGTCTTGCATCATCTTTTCTAGTCTTGTTACTCTAGCAGACCAACTGAAGTTGAACACAACTTCAATTTCATGGTAAGCTCCCATTTGTTGGAATCTCGAGTATGACAAGCTTCATCATAGCATTCAGGCTCTCCTTCATCAGTCAATAACATATAATTCATGTATCTCCTGTTAGGCACATGAGGTCGAGAAGACCTTCTCAATACAGGAGCTGTAGTAGGAAGCTGTGGTATGTGGGACTGTTGCACACTACTTTGTCCAACGAGTTCCTCTGACCGAGGACTTGCTACAATTGTTTCCTTCACGGAACTATCTGGGACATCATCTACATCTGCAAATACTGACTCATTCTATTTTGAGTCGTTTGTGTCTGTTTTATGCATATCCTTATACATCACTTTTTCATTGAATATAACATCTCTACTATAGATCATTTTCTTGTTTTTGTCATCCCAAATGTGGTAGCCAAACTCATCCTCATCATGGCCGATGAAGGTGCATTTCTTAGATTTGGGATCAAGCTTATTCCTACTTTGATCACTAATATGCATAAATGCTACATAGCTGAAAACTTTTAGATGTGATTGTTTTACCTCTTTTGTGCTTCATACCTTCTTTGGTATTCTGTGCTCCAATGGAACAGATGGGCCTTGGTTGATCAAGTAAGCTACCGTGTTGATTGCTTCTACCCAGAATTGCTTCGATAGACCTGACTGTATACGAATGCTTCTGGCTCTTTCTATCAACGCTCGGTTCATACGCTTAGCTACACCATTGTGTTGAGGCATGCCTGACACAATTTTTTCTATTTTGATCCTGTGCTTATAGCAGAAATTTTTGAATATGGTGTCTTCATATTTCCCACTATTATCGGTTCTGAGCTTTTTGATCTTCAAACTTGTCTTATTTTCCACCATAGCTTTCCATCTTCTAAAAGCCTCAAATACTTCATACTTGTGCTTTAGAAAATAAACTAATACCTTCAGAGAGTGATCATCGATGAAAGTCACGAAATAGTGTTTCTCACTAATGGATGAAACGGTCATTGATCCCTAAACATCAAAGTGAATAAGTTCTAGCCTTTCCTTCTTTAGGATTCTACCACTTGTCTGAAAGCTGACTCTCTTTTGCTTTCCAAGTATGCAATATTCGCACATGTCTATCTCTGTAGACTGTAAACCTGGAAGTTTTCCCTTTGAGTGCATAATATTCATCCCCTTCTCACTCATGTGGCCTAGTCTCTGGTGCCACAGATTTGGTGTTTCATTGCCTACTACAACTATGATTGAACAACGTGCCCCTACTGTCATGTAAAAAGTGACACTTTTCTTGCCTCGAGCAACCTTCATTGCACCCTTTGAAATCTTCCAATCATCACCATGAAAGATCGTAGTGTAGCCTTCACTAGCCAATTGCCTTACTGAGATTTAGTTCTTTCTTAGGTCAGGAATATGCCTGACATCTTTCAACTCCCAAACAGACCTGTTCAACTTAATCTTTACTACACCTTTGCAATAATAGCACACGGTTGATCATCACCAAAATGCACCTTTCCAAGGTTTTTGGGGACATATTTCTCGAAGAATTCTTTCTATGAAGTAACATAGAACGATGCTCTAGAGTCTAACACCTAAGATTCTTCATTGTTCTCCAAAGAGCATATCAATACATCATTTCCTCCTAAGGTGGAAGTAAAATTTGCCTCTTCCTTCACTTGTTGGTCCTTCGATGCACTTTTGCACTAATTTTTGTAGTGTCCGATTATCCTACAATTCCAACACTCGATAGTCTTCGAGCTATGGGAATTATTGGGATTCCTGGATTTGGACCTCTTATCCTTAGATCTACCTCGGTAGTCTGTTCTACCATGTCCATTCCCTCTGGTTGAATTTCTTCCCTTTGACTTTGTATGCAAAACTAAAGAGGTTGACAATTCACCCGACTCTTTACGTCGAATCTATTCATTGAGAACCAGATCACGAACATCGTCAAATGCCAAATTATTGCTTCCTGAAGAGCTACTCACAACTTTGATAGTAGCATTCCAACTTTTTGGTAAAGAAGACAAAAGTATTAATGCTCGTACTTCTTCATCGAATTCAATTTCAACTGAACTCAACTGGATTGTGACTATGTTGAGTTCATTGAGATGTTGAGCTACTGATGTGCCTTCTGTCATCCACAAATTAAACAAATGTCTCATCAAATGCACTTTGTTTGAGGCTGATAACTTCTCATACACATTAGAGAGAGTTGTCATAAGACTCGACGTGGTATTTTCCTTTGCTATGTTGAAAGCAACATTGCGGGATAACATCAGTCAAATAACTCTGAGAGCTTGTCTGTCTAGAAGATTCCAATCTTCTTCCTTCATAGCCTCTGGCTTCTTTCTTGAGAGAGGTTGATACAAATTTCTTTGATATAGATAATCCTCTATCTGCATTTTCCAAAATCTGAAATCTGTGTCATCGAATTTCTCGAGTTTCACATTTCTTTCATCTGTGCCCATTGCTCCCACTCAAATCTGACTTCCTCCGAATCATTTTTAACTATTTCTGCAAACCATTGTGTAATAGAACACCTCCGTCAACGAACAAATATCGTCTACAAATTTTCACTATTCACGTGAATAACATCCTTGTAAGAAAATGACAGAAATCACCACCAAAAGCTCTTATACCAGTTGTTGGGAAATTACGCAAATTTCTGATAAGCCAGATTTATAAGAAAACAATAATAGAAAAATAACACACAAATTTGATAACGGAGTTCAGCCAATCTTTTTTACGTCTTCGGACCTACTGTAGATCTTTTTACTGAAAGGGGAGAAATTATACAAGGTGTTTACAACACTCACAACTCACAATCTAATTATACCCAAAAACAATTACTCTTAATTTTCTCTTACAAAAGATTTTCTCTCAATTGGAATGAACATTTGGTTGATTAACTCATTACAATTACATATCTATTTATAAGAAAATTTATTTCTTAAATTACTCCTTAAAATAAGAGAATGTGTTAGTGCAATTCTAGACTGAGATATTTTAACTTTGAATTAAAAAAACTTTATTTTATATATATTTTTTAAATTTAATCATATTATTATAAAAAAATAAATGATAAATGATAATTTTTTATGTTTTTTATTTATTTAATTTTTTCTTTTAATTTTTTAATTTAGATTTTTTAAGTTAAAATATTTTTTATTTAATATAATTAGAAAAAATTAAAATTCAAAATATTCACTTTACGATTATTTTTTAATAATAATAAAATAAAATTTTTAAAAAATAAATTTTATTTTTATAATAAATAAAGTACATATTATATATATATATTCAAAATAGTATGAAATGTATAGTACGTTTTCAATTAATTTGTTTGGTACCGTGACATAATAAAAGTTGACTAAACAAAGGTTGACCAGTTGCAATAAAATATTGGCTTAATGCTGATCGATTCACCGATCATAATCAAAATTGAAGATTAACATTTTATTCTTAAATAGTTAAAGTTGTGGGTAGAAAAAAAAACCTCAACTATTTATCCTTTTTAATTTAAACATAATCTATTAAATATTTGATGAAAATATTTATATATTCTATTTTTATAAAATTAAGTTATTTATATAATATTACTTTTTAATATTATGAAAAGATTATATATTTTTGACATGTATAAATATATATGTATATAGTATATTTAAATATGTAAAAATATATATTTTTATATTATAAAATATATATATATAATATATAAAAGGGGTTAAATCAAAGTAATAACAAATACGAAAGTTAATTAAAATTAAATATATATTAATAATATGATTTATATAAATATAATTATATACTTAAATATATTTTAACTTTAAAAACGTAATAATTTGAATAATTATATTAGATTTTTTAATATTTTTACATATTTTTTATTATAATAATAAAACATTTGTTAAAAAATAATTTAGATATTATAAAATTACTACAATTTTTTATTAAAAAAATTCATATTAAACACTATTTAATTTAACCCTTTAGATTTATTCATTATTAAATTTAATTTAATTCAGTATTATGAAAATATTATTTTTATTATTATAAATTTTATAACTCTTTTATTCATCTAAGAATGTCACACATCACAAAGTCATTAATTAAAGAAAAAAATTATTTATTATAAGTTATAACATTATTATAATTGATGTATTAATTAATTAAACGTTAAAAGATAAATCATATTATTTTAATTAATAAATACTTATAATATATAAAAAATATAAAAGATAAAATAATACATCTTATTTCACTCAAAATCTAAATTCAAATTAAATATATTTTGAGTAGATTAAATGTATTTATTAGTCTAATATTGATTAATTAATTATATAATTACTTTATTTTATTAAAATATATATTTAATTTATTTATTTAAATTGAACATAGATATTACACTTACATACGTGTTATTATATAAATATAAAATAAAACAAAATTACATATTTTTAGATCAAAGACTAATGTATTTCAACATGTGACTTTTAAATGACACGTTGAATCCACCACAATAATCAAACACTAGTTATACTTAATATATTTCAACATGTGACTTTTAAATGGCACGTTGAATCCACCACAATAATAAATGACGATGAAAAAAATATATATAAATAAATAAAATGATGGTATAAAAATATGTAAAAAAAAATTTATCATAATTTAATTAATGTATTAATCAATGTTTTATAATATAATTAGCTTTTAGGTAATTCTTCTTAATTTCATATCTTACCTCCCTACTAAATATTTAATATAACATTAATAGTCATATTAATACATACAATAAATATAATATTATTTTAAAAATAAAAATAATTTCTCAAAAATCATATGACTTAATATTTAATTTATTTACGTACATATAAACAAAAATCATGCAATACTTTTCTGCATATGAAAAATAAATTTAAATTTAAATTTAAATCATATTATATTATTAAGATATACGCACGTGATTACGTCATATACATTTTATTCCTCTATAAATTATACTTTAGTTCTAACATTATTATATCTAAATCCAAACATCTTCCAATATCCAAATAAAACGAAATCTAAAAACACATCATGGAAGAATCCTCTCAACTGCTACTCAACATCTCCTTACTTCTTATCATCATCTTCTTCTTTACTTTCAACTTCTTCATCCGAACCAGAACAAGAAACAAAAACTTACCACCGACTCCACCATTTTCACTTCCAATAATAGGCCATTTCCATCTTCTCAAGTATCCAGTACTCCACAGATCTCTCCACATTCTCTCCCAAACCTACGGACCAATCATCTCTCTCAATTTTGGATCTCGCCGAATGGCTATAATTTCCTCATCCTCAATTGCCGAAGAATGCTTCACCAAGAACGACATCGTTTTAGCCAACCGTCCTCAACTTCTCGTCGGCAAACACCTCGGCTACAACTGTACCACCGTCGTAAGCTCTCCGTACGGCGACCACTGGCGAAATCTACGTCGTATTGGTGCCATCGAAATCTTCTCAACAAACCGCCTCAATATGTTATCGAGCATTCGAAGGGACGAAATCAAGAGATTCCTCTGTAAGCTATCTCAAAATTCACTTCACGATTTTGCAAAAGTTGAGCTCAAATCAATGTTTGCGGAGCTAACGTTTAATATAACAATGAGGATGATAGCTGGGAAAAGGTACTATGGGAAAGAAGTAAACAATAATGAAGAGGCTTTGCAATTTAGGGAGATTATAAGAGAGGTTTTAACTCTAAGTGGAGCTGGAAATTTAGGGGATTTTATACCAATTTTGAATTGGATTGGTAGTCGAAGTTATGAGAAAAGGATAATTGAGATTGGGAAGAGGACTGATTCGTTTTTGCAAAGTTTGATTGAAGAAGCTCGTGGAAAAATGGGGGAACAGAACACTATTATTGATCATTTGCTTTCACTGCAACAATCACAGCCTGAATATTATACGGATCAAACCATTAAAGGTTTTTTATTGGTTAGTCTTCAAACCGATTCTCAATTAGTTATTTTTCATATTTATTTTTATAATCTTAGATACTTAGCTTTTTATGTGTCGTGATAGTAATCGGTCTGATTATAAAAATATTCTGGAAAATATGCATTTCTTTGTTTAATCTTAACTGTAAAGGGAAAAAAAAAACTTGGAAAACAGCATTTATAACGTCCCTTAGACAGTGATGATGTCAATTTGTCCGGAGGAATCGGTGGAAAAATTCGATTTTAGTACAGATGGAATGACCCATGGATAGCGGGGTGCTCGTATCCTGCAAACCTTCAGAGAAGGTTAGGCAGCCATGGAAGAATAAGAAAGAGATGTAGTAGTAGCACGAGAGAGACGAGAGGAAACGCAACTGAATTCATTAAGAGAAAGTTAGTTAGAATCCGCGTATGCACACTATTTATAATGTGCTACAAATGTATCGAGAAGTCTTAATCATATGCTGTCAACAACATGCGATCATAATAAATCAGAAAATCGGATATATTTTTCCTATTTTAAGTCATTACTATTCATTTATGATTTAAATAAATATAATTTAAATTATTCCGATAAAATAATAATATTAGAAATATAATGTTAAAAGAAACTAAAACAAATAAATAAAACATCAAAAATTTAATAAGATTCGGTATAAATGTTACTTATGTTCTCGAGCGTCGTTAATCAATTTTTTTTATCTCCAAATGTTCACTATCTCTACATGGATGAACTATAGAATTACAATTAATTGGACAAAATTGAGCTAATCAATTACCTTTACAAAAGAGAATAAAATTTATAAATTTTGGAATGATTTAGAAGTAGAGGGGGGGCTTTATTTATAGTCTAAAATACAACACCCATATTTATTCCTAATCAATGTAGGACTTTTCAATTTGCTCACTAAGGAGTGAGGTAACAAATATCCATCTTAGCGACTTTGATTCTTAAATGATTTCTTTATTCTCTAAATTAGTGATGCAATTGTCAATTCAAATTTACAAGATGTTAATCAAGTCTAGAAAATGTTTGAATTTGATTGTCGTTACTACCTTAGTCATCATATATGAGGATTCTTTATAGTATCGATCTTTTGAATTAATATTCCACATTCTTCAATAATTTCTCGCACGAAATGTCAATGTGCTTTCTACTTGCATGGTAGACTTGGTTTTTTCCTAAATAAATAACACTCTAACTATCACAAAACACCTTAATATGTTTTTGACCAACTCCCCAGTTTTCAAGCAAATCTCGTAACCAAATAGTTTCTTTCACAACTTTTGTAACTGTCATATACTCTACCTCCATAGTAGACACAACTGTGGGTTGCAAAGTAGATTTCCAAATGACTGGTGCTCAAGCAAGAGTAAACACATAACCAGTAATTAATCAACGTTTATCTAAATCTCCTGTATAGTCGGAATCACAATATTCGATTGCACATTGACCAAAAGTATTATCCTGTTGAAATACTAAACCAACATCTACAGTATTTAAAATATACGGTAGAATCCATTTCATAGCTAACCAATGTCCTTTACCAGGATCATGCATGTACCTGCTTACAACACAAACCACATGTGAAATGTCAAGTCTTGTACATACCATTGCATACATCAAGCTACCAACTGCATTTGCATATGGTACCCTTTGCCATGTATTCTCGTTCTGCATCATTCTTAGGAGATAATTGAGTACTAAGTTTGAAATGAGGAACAAACATAGTACTTACAAGTTTGTCTATTCATTCATACCAAAACATTGTAGTACCTTCTTCAAATATTGACTCTTAGTCAAACTAAGCTTCCCCTTTTTCCTATCTGTGCTTATCTTCATACCAAGAATCTTCTTAGCTTCTCACAGATCTTTCATCTCGAACTTTAGATTAAGTTGAGCCTTCAACTTCTAAATTTTTCCTTGGCTTTTCGATGCAATTAATATATCATTGACGTACAATAGGAGATAGATGAAAGACTCATATTGTAGCTTGCAAAAATACTCACAATGATCATGTGTACTTCTAGTATACTTCTGTTGCAACATAAACTGATCAAATCGTTTGTACCACTGCCTTGAAAGTTACTTCAATCCATACAACGATTTGTTCAGCTTGCAAACTCAATTCTCTTTACTAGTAACATTAAACCCTTCTGGATGAGACATATAGATTTCTTTTTCCAAGTCACCGTGTAGAAACGCGGTTTTCACATCAAGTTGAACTAGTTCTAAATCCAAATGTGCTACCAAGGCCAACAAAATTCTAATGGAGGAACATTTTACAACTGGAGAAAATACCTCATTGTAATTGATTCCATTCTTAGCGTATCCATTAGCCACCAACCTTACCCTATAACGAACACCATCTTTGTTAGGAAATCATTTTTTATTTGCATACACCTATTTGCATCCAATTGTCTTCTTGCCCTTAGGTAGTTATGTTACCTTCCATGTCTTTTTTTCTTTAAGGGATAAAAGTTGTTCTTCATCCATGGCTTCCTTCCATCTTTCAACTTCTAGGCTTTTGATTGCTTCTTTATATATGGAAGAAACATCATCATGCATAACTAAAAGTGCACAGGTCATCATATTCTTAAACTGAGCAGGTAGATCTTCAAAATCTTTGTATCGAGCAGACACCTTAACATTTTTTTGTCATAGCTTATCTACTGTAATTTCTTTTTGTTACTGTGGAGGTTTTTGGGTTAAAACCTCTTCTTCATCTGATTCATCTTCTGCCAATGAAGGATTAGCTTATGACTTATACCCATCAATTGGATTAACAATTATACTTTCAAACCCCACTTGCTTAGGAGTTTGCTCTACCTACTGGAAAGTGCCATCAATCTTCTCAATTACTTTTCTCAACAAGGTAGATTCATCAAAGGCAATATCTCTATTGAAGATTTTTTTTGTTTCAAGGCACCATAGTCGATATCCTTTAGAACTAGTGGGGATCCCAACAAATAACTTTCTTGGCTCTTGGATCCAACTTTGATGCCATTACATGGTATTATACAATAGAACCAAAAATATGTAAGAAATCGTAATCTCTAGCAGGTTTTTCAAACCATATCTCCATAGGCGTTTTGCCTTCAAACAGACGATGGTAGACGGTTGACAAGATTATATGCATTCGTCACAACCCCAACCCAATACTACTTTCCTAACCCAACATTTGACAGCATACACCGAACCTTCTTCAATAAAGTCTGTTCATACGTTCTGCAACTCCGATCTGTTATGATGTTTTTCAAATAGTGAAGTGTTACACTATCCTTTCTTGTTCACAAACTTTCATAAATGGATCGTTTGTGTACTCAATGCTATTATTAGATCTCAAACGCTTGATCTTTTTACCGGTCTGAGTCTCGATCATTTTCTTTCATTTGAGAAACTTTCCAACACTTCATCATTATTCTTCATGAGATACACTCAAACTCTTCTAGAGAAGTCATCAACGAAAGTGACATAATGTTTACCACTCATGGATAGAGTTCTTATTGGCCTCATACATCAGTATGGATGTAATTCAAAATGCCTTATGTATTATGGAATGCAGTATCAAAGCTTACTTTTTTCTGCTTCCCCAATACACAATGCTCACAAAATTTCAACTTGTCGATTCTCACGCCTTTTAATAGACCTTTCTTTACTAGAATCTGTAAAGCTTTTTCACCAGCATGTTCCAAATGCATATGTCATAGCTTAGTAGTTTTTGATTCTTTTTCTTCCTCCAAAACTGTTGTTGATGTTGTCCCAATAACCGTACTACCAAGGTAGTAATACAAGTTATTCTTCCGAACACCTTTCATCGCCACGAGTACTAGGATGTGATGTTGTTGACGAACCAACTAATGTAAAATATGAATTTGAATTGCTTTAAACTACACATGCATCAGACGACACAACTTTTCCTTTTTTCTACAACTTTGGACAGTTTTTCTTCCAATAACCTTTTTCATGACAAAAGACACATTCATTTTTACCAAGCGTTCCTTTTAAATGAGATTTGCCTCTTCTTCCTTTTTGTTAAGTTTGTAAACACCCTCTTACAATAGTGCCTCTACTGCTTCATTCTTGCTTTATTTTTATTTTTATCTTTCTTTTTAATTTCATAACTATACAAAGTAGTGTAAACTTCCTCAAAAGACACTTTATCCTTCTCAATGAGTAAGCTCGTAATAAGGTGATCAAACTCATCAGGAAAGATGGCTAACAAAATCAAGGTTAAATCGTCATCTTTAAAAGTTTCATCCATATTTAACAAATCTGTTATTAATCGATTAAAAGCAGTAATGTGATTGTTTATTGTGGTACTTAAAAAGTATTTAAAATGGAACATCTTCTTCAAATAGAGTCGATTATGTCTACTCTTCTTCATGAACTTGTTCTCCAATGCATTCCACAACTTATTTACAGATATCTCTTTTATGAACGTGTACTTTTGTTCTCTTGAGAGACATGAACAGATTGTACCACATGTCAATCGATTGATATTTTTTCACTCGTCTTCATCTGCTTCATTTGGTTTATCTTCTTCAATGACGATGTTTAGACCTTGTTGAAACAGAGCATCTAGAACTTCACCTTGTCACATGCCGAAATGATTAGTTTCATCAAACTTCTCCACCTCAAACCTTGCATTCATAACCATTGTTCTGCCTGACATGGATGGTTGTCTTTTGTTTTAAGGAGACTTTTCTTCCGTCATTTCTTTAGATTACAACAGTTAGCAACTATATTTCAATAATAAACAAACGGAATACAAACAAATACCTAGGTAGAAACCTTCAGCTCTGATACCAATTGTTGGGAAAAATGGGCATATTTTTTCTATTATAAATAATTACTATTCACTTATGATTTAAATGAATATAACTCAAATTAGTATGACAAAATAATGCTATTGGAAATATAATGCTAAAAGAAACTAAAACAGATAAATAAAACACCAAAAATTTAACGAGATTTGGTATAAATGTTACCTATGTCCTTGGGCGTCGTTGACCACTTTCACTATCTTCAAATAAATGAATTCCAAAATTATAATTAATTGAATAAAATTGAGCTAATCAATTACCCTTAAAAAAAAATTACAAATTTTGGGATGATTTAAAAGTAGTCTTTGGTTTTATTTATAACCTAAAATACAACACTTATTTTTATTTTTAATTAATGTGAATTTTTTTCAATTTACTTACTAAGAAAATATAAACAAAACCTAATGTTTAACAAACTAAAAACATGCAACAATGAATTCACAACACAACTTATTCCAATCTCATTTTCTTATATTATTTTTTAAAATATTATATATTTGTATAAAATTATAGTTAAATTCAATAAATTTTATTGAAAAATATTATTTGATTAAATTATTATTTTAATTATAAAAATATAATATAATAATATGTTAAATAATAATTATTTTAATGATTGATAAAATAATAAAATAATGAGTATAATTATTATTTGTATTCAAAATTTTAAATTTATTATATTTAATTGTATAAAAAATATATATAATTGAAATTTTATGTTGATTTAAATAATATACAATAATCCATAGGTGTTAAATTTTTGTTACTGATGAATTCGATCATCGTAAAAAATATCTGAAACTCCTATAAATAGTCCCCACCATACCCTCGCAATTATTTAAACCGATGATGGGGCTAATCTCCCTCATCTTGCCCCCGTTAACGTACGTGTCCTTAGATCATCTCCACCCATTCCAATGCACTACTTTAGTATAAGTTTTGCATTATTTTAGTGCGACAGTTGCATTATCTTTATTTTTTGTTATCTTCAATTCATTACACTAAATATTAAATTAATTTTCTTTTACAAAAATATTATACTTATCCCATAAATGTAAAATTAATTTATTTTCAAAAGATAATGTGAGCTTATTTGTCCTTAATTTTTCTATGTAAAAATTTAAAAAATATTTTAATATTTTCTCTTTTATTAATATTTAAAAAGAAAAATAAATTAATTCATAAATAATGTCATGCTATATGAACAATATTGAGTCAAATATAATGCAATATTATTTATGGTCTTATTATAATATGGTCTTATTTTAGTGAGAAAGTTCAGAGCCTGTTCTATTAAAATTGTAATTATATAAATAACATATTTTTTTATGTTCATCTTATATAATATTATTAAAAAAAATAATCTAAAATTTTACATTAAATATCATTTAATTAGATTTTTTTTAAAATTAAATTCGATCAATTAAATCTCTTTAATATTAAAATGTGACTAATTATATTATATTCAGTATTAAAATTATGTTATTTTTATTGTTATAAATTTTAAATATATTATTTTATTTAAATTTTTTTTAAATACTTTTCATTTCTTTTCGCAAAGTTAATAAAAACCATTCGTTGCTCTCCTCGTTAGAATGTTCGTAGAATGGCACTCAAACTTACATGGTACCATTCAATAATAAACAATACAACATTTTATAATGTGATTTATATTGATTTAATAAAATGATAAATTAAAAATAAATTATATTATTTTAATATATTTTTGTTTAAATATATTAATAATATTTAATGTAAATGTACGTCAAGATTTTCATCCATCATTATATCTGTTATTTTGTTACTAGATAAACATACTTCTTTCTATATATATATATACATTATTGCTTACAGAAGATTTTCATCCATCATTATCTCTAATTTTTTTTACTAGTCAAATATCACCCAAAGTTTATATATATACTCATTATTGCTTACGGCAAGATTTTCATCCATCATTATCTCTAATTTTTTTATTAGCCAAATATCATCCAAGTACCCGTACGCACTTGAATTTCCTGGGCTAGTGGTATAATATTTTATTGGCTAGGC
This sequence comes from Hippophae tibetana, assembly GCA_037013495.1. Taxonomy (NCBI): domain Eukaryota; kingdom Viridiplantae; phylum Streptophyta; class Magnoliopsida; order Rosales; family Elaeagnaceae; genus Hippophae; species Hippophae tibetana. The sequence continues at coordinate 24,123,377 of CM072811.1, forward strand.
TGGAGTTATAAACAGATATTATTGAATGGCTTGTGTTAAAAAGTAAAAAACAAGTATTATTGAAAAGTAATGGTCTATCCATCGTATTATCATTATACGTAAGTTACGATTATGATTTGAATTTAAAATTAGAAATATATAATGATTGTCTGAATATTTTTTTTAAAAGTGATACTAAAATTTATTTTTACCAAATAAATGAAATATTATAAGGTAAAATTTGAATTTTTAATCAAATAACATAAAAATCATAAGTAATTAAATTATATCATATAAATATATCACATATTTTTTATTATTGAATAGCTAGTGTTATAATTGGTCCAATGAACTCTCTGGCTTTTCGTATAACATTTTGGCAGGTAATTCTATTGGCTGGTACCGACACGTCAGCAGTGACATTAGAATGGGCAATGTCGAATCTTCTTAATCACCCTAATGTTCTCAGAAAGGCTAAAATAGAGATCAACACACAAATTGACAACCAAAAGTTATTAGAAGAAGGAGACGCTTCAAAGCTACCTTATCTTCAATGCATTATCTCTGAAACTATGAGATTGTACCCAGCAGCGCCATTACTTTTACCGCATTACACTTCAGATGATTGTGTTGTTGGTGGATATGATTTGCCTCGTGACACAATAGTATTGGTCAACGTATGGGCTATACAAAGAGATCCTAAGCTCTGGGAAGATCCAGAGTGTTTTAAACCAGAGAGATTTGAGATTGATGATAATAAGAATGAAGGATACAAGCTTATGCCTTTTGGAATGGGTAGGAGGGCTTGCCCTGGAGCTGGTTTGGCTCAACGTATACTAAGCTTAGCTTTGGGGTCCTTAATTCAGTGTTTTGAGTGGAAAAGAGTTAGTGAGAAAGAAATTGATATGACAGAAGGTAAAGGACTCACCATGCCCAAAGTTGTACCCTTGGAAGTGATGTGTAAGGCATGCCATAGCATGGAGAATGTTCTCTCCGATCAGTTTATGGATGATATTTAATTTATCATTTTCTTGTCATGTACATCAAAACAATATAATATAAATTATGCGTAGAATTGTCAAATATTTATTGTTGTATGTTTGTGTGCATATATTTTTGGCTAAAATTTACATATTTTTACCTTTTTTTTAAATAGAAATTTATTTACTTAATTTTAAATTCTAAATATCTATTTAGAATTGGTTATTGATATTTGAAAAATAAGATGAAAGAAGAGTATACATAAAGAAAACTATGAATAAGTTTAGAAACTGGGAATTTAGGAGAAAATTTTGAACTAAGGGGAAAGAATATAATATGAGAGAAAATAAGAAAATTAAGATTGTTAATAACAACAAATAAGTAATATAACTGTAATTATTTTGTTTGAACTTATTGATATAATAAGTTTTATAAGTATTAACGATATTCGTAAACAAAATATTTAAATGTAATTTAATTTATGGATGTATTTTTTAAGATCATTATTCAAGTAGAAGAAATTAACAAGCTTTAAATGAACATATTTTAGACATATTTATGTTCTTATGTATGTTAGATTTCATATTAGACACATAAATATTTAACATATAGGTTACTCGATCAATCGAGTAATGTTTGGATCGATCGAGGAGGTAGATTAATCGAGTCGTTCTACTCCGATCTAAGTCATCTAAGGTTGGGATAGATTGATCAAAGTTTTAGATTTGATCGATCGAGAGTCAATCACATTCGATCTACTTAGTCTCGGGCTTTTATTTTTTGTAGCCTCGATCAATTGTGATTGGTTTAAATCGATCAATCATTTTTTTAATTATTGCTTAAATCGATTAAAAAAGGTTTCGATATATCGAATTAGACTTAAATCAATTAAGGTATCAAGGCTTCAAATTTAACTTAATTATTTACTCGAGCTAAAACTTTTAATTACTATATTGTCCTCATTCCATAAAGCTCTATCAAGTGCATTATAATCACTCACCCATAATTACTTTGATCTTTTGATCATAAGCTTTCTCTTAATCTGTTTTACAAAAATCATATTCTGTTAGATTTCTTTATTTGATTAATCTATCAAACATTTTATAATTATATTTGATTAATTAATAAATTTATTTTATTTATGATAATGTGCTTAATCATTTATTCTAAAATTTGCTAGCAATTTTGGTTTTATCTGTTATTTTATTAAATCATCTAGTTAGGATTTTTTATTGTTTAACCTAGTATATGACATACATTATACTTTTATTATTCTAACTTTTCAGGTACCAACTAAATGGATTCGATAACTTGTGTGACTTGAGTTTATTGAAATGTTGGTCCAAATCTATACAAGTAGGTTATAAGTAGGTTACTTAGCAACATTATTTGTGATGAACAGTTTGAGTCCTAACCTTATATTCAAACATTATTTTCATAGTGGATAGTTAGATGTTTCGGTAGACCGATAGTTTTTCTATAAGATTATTGTTGTTTTTTAAGTTATTTTCACTTAAAAATATCATGTGTCAATCTTGATTTATTTTCACTTTATTTTATTTACACAAGATTATATGTCTGATCGTTTGTTAAATTTGATTGATTATTTATTCACTTCACTTTAGTTAATTAGACCTATAACTAAGAAACTTTCAAATATTTTTTTATATAAATATAAATTTTTGTAGTTATTTTAAGATTTTCTACCGTCTCGATTGAGATTATTATAATTATTAATAAATGTTAAATTTATTAATTTTTTCTTAATAATGTATCATTACTTCTTTTAATTAATGAAAAATACATATTTATAAATAAAAAAATAATGATAATAAAAAAACTAAATAAATTTAAATTGTTGGAAATGCTTAGTTCATTTATATCAAAATTGTTCGCAGTTAATAAATAAGTTAAATCAAATTATTATTTGACACAATTAATAATTTATCTATGTTAATTGAGTTAACATTGTGTTAATCACTTGTATTCGCCAAACACCATGTATATTTCTTAGCTATTTTATAGTTGTTATTATGATTTCAAAAGAAAAATGTTAAGTTCAATAAAAATATTTAGTAACTGTTTTTTAATTGTTATTGACATAAAAATGACGAGTTCAATACAAATATGATCCACTGATTAATGAATTAATCGTACTTAACTTATTGATAAATGTGTAAGTAGGAACTACACAAAGTGTCACTCAATTATAAGTGTAATAGTTTTTAAATGATCAATCCAATTATTCAAGAGTAATAATATAAAAACAATACACAATAAAATTACTAATTATAATTATTCATAATAATATGATATATTTATATAAGAATATTTTAATATTTATTAGTGTATAAAAAATAATAAAAACTATATAAAAAAGTTAAAACAAAGAAAACAAAAATTTTAAAAAGGAAGGCAATTTAAAATGATGAGTTCAATATATAAATATCAGTCGACTAATTTTTACTTGTTGATGAGTTCAATACGAATATGATTCGTTCATGAATGAATTGATTAGACCTGATTATTCACTAAATGTGTTTGCATGAATTATCACTTAATTATAGGTGTAACGATCTTTAAATTATTAAAACAATTTAATTATAGGTGTAACGATCTTTAAATTATTAAAACAATTACTCAAGTATAATATTATAAATACATTACACAATAAATTTACTAAATATATTATTTATAAGAGTATAATATATTTATTATATAATTATTTTGATATTTATTGGTATAAAAAATAACAATTTTTTTTAAAAGAAATAAGAAAGAAAAAAATGTAGATATTTTGGTCCATAAGTCCAAAATAACAACTACAAAATTTTGAAATTTTTTATATATAAAAATAATGGTGTCCTTTACTTATATATATTCATTTATGAAGTCCCAAAAATATTTTATGCAATGTATATAAATCGATCAGCCTCCATAGTGGAAGTAGCAGTCAAGGATTGCTTTGTACTTTTCCAAGACATGGCTCCACTAGTAAGCATGAAAATATAACTAGATGTTGATTTGTAGGAATCAACATACCCAATGAAGTCCGCATCGGAGTAACCAATTACTTCTAGATCGTCAGTTCGTCTATATATTAGAATATAGTTCTTGGTTCCTTAAAGGTACCTCATCACTTTCTTAGCGGCTCTCCAGTAGTCCAAACCTAGATTAATCTAATATTATCCCAATATTCCAACAACAAATGCAATGGCCTTGTGCAAACTTGAGCATACATCAAGCTTCTGACAATAGAAGCATATGAAATGTTCTTCATTTGTTCTCTTTCAAAATCATTCCTTGGGCATTGGTCCAAATTGAACATATTGTCCTTCACAATGGGAACAACACTTGGTGAATAATCTTTCATTCGAAATCTCTCTAAAACTTTATTGATATAGGTTTCTTAACATAAATCCAAGACACCTCAAAGTCTGTCTCTATAGATATTAGTGTCAATGACATAAGATGTCTCAACCATATCTTTCATATCAAAATTTTTAGAGAGGAATTGTTTTATCTCGTGTAGCAAACCCTTATCAGTGGTTGCATGCAAAATATCATCCACATATAGCACCAAAAAATAAATATTACTCCCACTAACCTTCTAGTATATACATTGATTCTTGATGTTCTCTTCAAAACCAAATGAAGTGATGACGTTATGAAATTTCAAATACCATTGATGAAAAACTTGTTTTAATATATATATGGATTTATTAAGCTTGCAAATCAAATGCTCACCATCACTAGAGAAGAATCCTTCAAGTTGTTTCATATAAACCTCTTCCTTTAGGTTACCATTAAGGAAAATTGTTTTCACATCCATTTGATGCAAATACAAATCAAAATGGACAACCAATGTCATGATCACATGAAGTGAATCTTTCTTAGATGCAGGAGAGAATGTCTCTATATAGTCGATTCCCTCCCTTTGAATGAATCCTTTGGCAATGAGTCTTGCCTAATGTCTTTCAATGTTGTCTTGTGAGTATTTCTTTGTCATGAAGACCCATTTACATCCAATGGATTTTACACCATTAGGAAACTTGATGAGATCGCAGACTCAGTTAGATTCCATAGAATCCATCTCTTCTTTCATGGCATTGTACCATAAATTTGAAACCATAGAACTCATGGCATGTGAAAACATCTCAAGATCATTTTCGGCTCCAACATTATAGTCACACTCTTGTAGATACACAACATAATCACTAGGAATCATCAATTTCCTTACTCTAGTATATCTTCTAAATGTTGTTTCAAGATTCTCCTAAGGAGTAGGATCATGTTGTTCAGTTAGTTGTTCAATAGCTTCAGGCATCTGTTGAACTTAATCATCTATTAGATCAGGATTAACAACTTGTAGTACTTCTAGGACAGGTTCTTCAACACACGTTATTAACAACAATGATAAGTCCATTACTTGAAGTGGCACACTGACCTTGAATGTCCATGTATGGATAACTTATATCAGTTTGTATGATTTCTAATATGCTTGAACTTCTATAGGAACCTTTCTTTGACTTGTTAGTCCGTTTTCTCTTAATGTTGTCCACACATGTCTCAAAATCAGTAAAATCTAGAGTATGAAGTACCCAATCTTTCACTAATATTTTAATTCTTTCTATGGAGATATGTCCTAATCTCCTATGCCATAATGTAGAAGAGTCATCATCAATAATACACCTTTTAGTGCCAACTTGAACATGCATAGCGCTATGAGTGACATTATTTCGTAATTAATGCAGTAAAGACTATCAAACAAAATATCATTCCCAACACAATTAGATTTATTAAATAAACTGAAATATGTTTTTGAAAAGTAAAAGGAATAACCAGAAGGTACAAGTCTTGAAATCAAAATCAAGTTTCTAGAGAAACTTGGAACATAAATGGTCTTTTTTAATTCGAAAACAAAACCACTACTTAAAATCAAAATGCATGTTCCTACAACCTCCAAATATGAGCCCATCTTGTTTCCGGATAAGATGTATTTTCAATTCCTATTGGATTTCTTAGGTTTCGCATACCCTGTAAAGAGTTTGCAACATTGATTGTAGATGCATAATCAATCCACTAGGTGTTAATATTAACATTAACCATATTAGATTCATAACAAACAAACGAGGTTGGATTACCTTTTCCTTCAAACCTTTTCTGGAATTTGATACATTCCTTCTTCATGTGTCCTTTCTTTTTATAGAAGAAACACATAACTTCTTTCTTAATATCAGCTTGAGGTGGAACTATCCCTTTCCTTTAAGTTTTTTTGAGATTTACCTTTCCCATTATGAGTCTTAAGGAAGAGAACTTAATAATAAAGGTGTTTGCCAAAGCCTTATCTAAAGTGACGAATTGATCATCAATGACCTTTAGTAAGTCCCAAACATTATTATGCTGATCAATAGAATCATAAATACCAGCAGAGATCTTAGTCTTAATGAACATCCCGCTAAGGTGATTAGATCTCTCCAATTGTTCATAAAGCGTGATATTCGCTATAGTATTGGTTTCGATAATTTTGGGTGATTCATTTTTTCTAATAACATACTCAATATCCATTCACCCTAGATGAAGGAGAATTATTTCCTTTCATACTTTATAATTATCTCCTTTTAATTCAAAAATGTCACAACGAATGTCAGAGAAATTCACAAGTTGTGAAGTTGCAATTAAAGATTATATGTTTGTTAAAGTTTGAGACCTAAATTAAAGTCATTCTTTACCGATGTAAATCATGAGGAAAAAAAATATGAATCTAGTGACATAAAACTTACGTGTGAGCTAAAATTCTAATTCAATTAGATCTATCTTAACTTTACGATAAAACTATCAAATTATGTTCCTTTTCTTAATCCCTGTGGGTAAATTAGAAAATATAATTTGATATTATATCCTAATTAATCACACTAAATATAATAAAAATTTATATTGGATAAGATTTATTATATCACATATGATTAATCACAATTAATATTTATTTTTCTAAATATGATTCTAAATAAACTTTATTATAATTTTAATTAATTAAAGATGTTGTGACTACTCCCAAATTAATTAAACTATATGAATCACTTAAACATTAACTAATTCTTGAGACTCACTCCATAAAATCATAAGTAATATTAATTTAATTCAAAATGTACAAATATTATCTATCTTAAGATTGATTGTATAAATAAATGACAATAAATTATACAAGCAAAAATAAATAATATAAGTACAAACTAAATTCATAAAGAACCATTAACAATTAATTTTATTATGCATAAATTATTTAACCAAATTTCATATGTATAATAAATTACAAAATTTATACGTACAAATAACAGAAGAAATAATTTAAGCATAATTTTTTAATAAAATTAAATTATGAATGCATATAATAATAAACCTTATGCACATAATAAAACAATATGTGATGTGGCCCAGTGGTTTGGGTGCTTCATGCTCTCTTGGAGACTCGGGTTCAAGTCCTACGAATAACACCTTTTTTATGGCAAGTCGTCTTCGACTTCCAATTGAGTCAACGCGACTCGGTTGGAGTCTTAGACGTTTCTCTCAATTCTGGTGATAAAAACCAGCGTTCTTTTTATCAAAATTCTCATAATTGAATTTTCAAGTGATTCATGGTCTTAGTTTGAATCAAAAATATCATTTTAAATAAAAAGTTAATTAATACATTCCAATGAATGGAAACAATGAATTGGAATGATGTTCTTTATCATTTTTCAAGTTTTAATTCATAGAATCATTAAAAAATCAATACTGAAAATCATTTATAATTCTCATATGCATCAAAAACAAGTCTTTCAAAAAACCTAATTTCAAGGTGCTTGGTAAAATAAAGCAAAACATAAATAATTTTATACTAATCGGTAATATGTGCTCTAACATCAAATGTAAGCATAAAATATTTGACCAAAATGTGGAATAAACAAATTAAAAGGATCGAAAACAATTATAGTAAGGATTTTACCTCGAGTTATTGAAATTATTCTTAATGCTCCAAACAAACTGACCAAAATTGTTTTGCATTGAAACTGAAATTGTGAGTTGAGCTTAAGGACTATAACACTCTTTTTATAGTCATACTTCGTATCAAAGCATCGACACAGTTATCAACTTCAGTTATAACCGATAAATTTTTTAATAACAGAAACGTTTAGACCATTAAATAATTCGTTAAAAAAACAAAAATGAAAATCGAAAAATTTAAAAGTATAATCGGTTACACTAGTGACACCATAAATGTGTTTGTAAATATATATATATAAATACATAAACATAGGCATAAAAGTCGGAAAGCTGCCCTTTGACTTTGCATCAGAAATCCCCATTATAAGCCGAGCATGGGACTCGGATTCCACGACCACAAATTTTTGTTTATTAGAAAGACATTAAGGAATCAACGTTATATGGCCCTTGTAAGTGCGAAAGAACATGTGTTAATAATAATATATAAAGAATGTATTTTTATGGTATATCTTTAGCCACAAATTATTAAATTTTCTTAGAACATGTGATTAGGTAGTACTTTAGAACAATTAAATTTAAGATTAATGTAAACTTTTTTAAAAATAAATATTTAATAATAATTAGATAAAAAACTAATCTAATTAATGTGAAAAATATTCTATAAATAATAAATAATACCTCCAACTTTTACTCCAACTTTCAGATAAATGACCATTCGGAACCCAAACCAATCAATTGGTGGATTATTTAGACTTTTAGCAGAAAGTGGTTGGTCCAAAACCAATTTAACATGGTGACTCAAACTGATCAAGGGACAAGGAGAAAATAGCCAGAAATATAAATGAGTGTAAAAAAAGTATTTTTTAATATTTTTTTTATGTTAATTGGGCTACTTCACCCTAAGAACTAAGTCTCGATCAACTAATAAAATAATCACAAAAAGTGTCCAATTTTGGTACCCTTAAGTTGCTATGAGAATATACAATGCAAATGCCCCATAACAAGTACGGGTTTTGATGGTCCGGTTCGGTCTGATTTTGTCTAAAAAATATGTAATCAAATCGGACCGTTCATATTACTCGGACCGGATCGGATCGGACCGTTTGAAACGATTTTAAGAAATAAAAACCAGACTAGATCGTTTGATTTATAAAACGATTTGGTCCGGTTTGGTTCCCGATTTACTCCAATTTTTTTATAATTTAATGAAGAATAATGTGAAATTTTTAATATATTATTAAACCGGTCTGGTCCGGTTCGAACGGTTTAAAATTAATACAAACCAGGCCGAACCGTTTGATTAGTAAAACCGTTCGGTTTGGTCCGATCCGATCCAGTTTTACGGTTTGATCCGGTTCAATTTATGAACACCCCTAATAACAAGTGCAACTTAATTGAATGTATCCTATTCATCAATAAATTATTAATTTCTATTTCTTTTTTTTTTTAAAAGTCACCCAAGTCTATATTTTTATTATAAAAAAATATTATATAAATAAATTTGAATTTAAATAAATTATTAACTTTGAAACTCCGAAATAAAATAAAAAGAAATTTTTAAATTTCTACGAATTAAGTACGATTAATTTTAAAATTCTTAAAAAATGATGGATCATTCCTCTTAGAAATCATCTCATAAAGTTTTTCACTCTTACTTGAGATATATAGCATTACTTATGGTTTCTATTAATCATTTGTTACTATACATCTGGATAGATATAAATTTGTGTGGAGTTTATGTAAGTGTATATTGATTTATATCAAAACTTAAGATGAGATACAAAATGCATGGAACGGGATTGGAATCTATGAACGTAATGTTGATTATTGATTATTGATACGACCCTAATGTTGGTGGTGTTCTTCATTGCTACTGATTATTGATTAAGTAGTATTTTATATTAATGAAATAAAATAATTTTCTTGAAAATATTTATTTTTTAAAAAATAATTTTTTTACTTTATCAAATAATTTAAAATTTTGAATGGTATAGACTATAGAGTACTAACATAATAGATAATTCCTCCTTCATTAATAAAACATAAAATAAAAAATTAAATTATTTTATTTATTTAATATTAAGTGTGCTCATATTAAAAAAGAAGAAGAAGGTAATTGCATAAGTTTCATGCTTATTTTAAAAGTAAAATTTATGTCATTTATTTATTTTTTGTAACATTTTATTCATATTATTATTAATTTTAACACAAAAAAAAATATGACTTAAGTATCATTTTTACGATAAGTAAAGAAAATAAATATAGTTAGAAATTTTATTTAAACGAACTGATATATTATTGTGTTTAAATTCGTAAATCTTATTTATCTTATTATTTTATTGTTTTTAAAAAAAAAAAAATAAGTTTTAATGATTCAAAATGAAAAATAAATCAATAATATCTACAAAATGAAAAATATATTAGATTATTAAAATTATCATAATAACCATGATAATATATCTTTTATTTCTCTTAAAAATAATCAAGAAAAACTAAAAATATACTTTAATTTCATATAAATTTAATTTTTAATAAGTTAAATAAAATATTAACTAACAAAAAAATTTCATTGATTTATCAAGAATACAGTACATACAATTTTAAAGAAAATACTTTATTGAAAGCAAATGAATTAAAAAGAAGTATAAAATTCAAAAAATAAAATAAAAATTATATCGCAACAATTCCCGAAGAAGGTAAGTTAAAATGTCATATTGCACAATTGAAACTATATTTTAATTTCATCGATAAAGGATAGAATAAATAATTAACACATATTTTGATACAAAATAATCAAACATTAACCATGAAATGAATAAAAAAAAAGTGTTAAAAGAGAGAGAAAAAGAAGTAATTACAAAACACAAAGAAAGTGGAGAAAAAAAGTGAATAAATAAAAATGAAAAGAGAGATAATATATTCAATAGGAATAGGTAAAAAATTACGGGTTTAATTATTTACACTATCGATTTAGATAAATTTTGAAGATGAGTACGATATTAGGTATAAATTGAACATGAAATAACATGCATGATTCAGGTACGATTACTTAAAATTAATTAATTATATTTAATTAATTTATATATTTATTAAATTAAATTATATATTAATTAATAAATAATAATTAGGGTTCGGTTCGGTTCCTATATAAATGAAAGTATGATACATGAGTCGCTCATTACTATCGATGCTTTCTACCCTTGCCCCTCTACTACTTGTCGATTCACCGTCATCATCGTTGCATTTTTCGTCCTTGTCTTTACGTCTATCGTCCTTGTCTCAAAGAGTTGAGGTTAGATTGTATCTCTGTCGCTCTCGAATCTCAACTCTACCCTCGTCTCTCTACCGCTCTACGTGCATCACTAGCTCATCGTCTTCGTCTCTAAGTCTATCGTCTGTGTCTCTTGCTCTCTCCCTCTGGGTAGTTCTTTTCTTGTTCACTTATAGTGTATTAATATGACATTTTATGAGTTTCTCTAGTTAGTTTTTTTTCTTGCGTATGCCATTTTATAAGTTTCTTTAGTTAGTTTTTTTCTTGCGTTTGCCATTTTACGAGTTTTCCTATTTTTGATTCAAAGTTTAGTATTACATGGATAATATTATGGCATGTCAAATACCAACTAACCTTCCAACAATTTCTTGATATGTTTTTTTTATAATGAATCACTTGTGTTCATTGAGATCAAATGAGCTATAAACTAACATGAAAAATGGTACTTTGAGTCCAACTCTAATCCTTCTATTTGGCATCTGATTCTTCATACTTGGTTTTTTCTAAAGCATGAGCAATATTTGCGTGAGTTAAAAAAGGTTCAAGTTTAAAATATAGTTAGAATGGATATATAAGTTAAATGATTATGTCTATGTCCAATTTTAATATGTTTAACAAAAGATGATGAATTAAATAGATTTTTTAATATCGAGTTGCTTGTGTGGAATTTTAAATTGGTTTCTTCAGTTTAACTCTATTAATTCATGATTGTTCCTATTCACCGTCCTACTAGAGGTTAAGACAAATGAAACTTGTTTATTAATTGAAATGACATCATATTAAATGTACTTAAATTTTGAGGTTTTTCCCGTACCTTAACATGTTAATATATCATTTCGAGTTACTTGCTTAATAAAGAGTGGTTTTGCATAGTTTTCTATGATACCTTGTTCTTGTTCCAATGGTCTATTCCATTAAAGATGGGTTGCCTATGTTATAATTTGTATAGGCTAGTTGTTAGATTGAATGAGATTTCTTCTGGAATGTCCCCTTTGGTTGGGATTCTCTTGTGGTGGAAGAACTAATGAACTGATAAATCATTTCCATTCTCCAACTTAATTCTAGCAAAATAAATGAGTTTGGATTATTATTGAAATCATTCTATTGAATTTTGACAAACTCAATTTTGTATGTGTTTCTTTTAAATCAATTTCAGATTTCATAGGCCTATTAGAGCTATTCCTTCTTTAAGGTTTTGGAGGCATTAACGGGAAACTTAGGGATTATCTAAACTGTAAAGAAAATATGTTAATAATTTGACATCTTAATTTTTCTTAAATTTATTTGGTTAGCTTTTAATATTTGTATGAGTTTGAAATATTTTATTTGTATCTTTTGTTGCTCATTTATATGCATGTGAATAATTGAATTTTAAATTTATTCTATTAAATTAGAAGTAAAATTGTTCATTTTTAATTATGTGTTTGTTGTATAAGTTAAATTGAATTTTTTAAAAAAGTTTGGAAATTTTTTTTTTCGGATATTTTTTAATAACCATCATGAACCTTTACTTACAGGTAAAAAATTATTACCGAATCATAATAGTTTTCGAGTGATTTTGAGTATAGATTTTATAATTCGATTCAGGAATATTTATATCAAAAATCATCCTTATTCGTACCTGTATCCATCCATTAGATTCAATTAGTAAAATAAATGAAAAAGAGAAAATAGTTAAAGAAGCTTCCAAATACAAAAATATATAAATTAAAGTGGTAGTTATTTTATTTCTTTTCTTAAATATATAATGTATGATTGTATATATTAGTTTATTAGTTTTTTAAAACTATTATAACATTGGATTTACAAACATTTAAAAAAATTTGCGCTTGTAAATATATTAGATTAAATTATGTTTTATTTAATTTCTTATATTAGAAATGCTATAAGTTATTTTTTCAACTTTATAAAATAGACCAATTAAGAAAAAAATTTAATGATTTTTTATTTAAAATATTATTATTTTTTGTCAAGTAATTAAAACAAGAGTTTTTAATAAGAATAAAAATAAAATTTAATATGAAATAGTTTAAAAATAATAATAATTTTTTAAAAAAAATTATTGATATATGTATTTCTTAAATTTTAATAAAAACTAAAAATTAATAAAATATCAAAATAAACTATAACAATTAATAAATACTTAAAACAAATATCTTACGAATTTTTTATATTAATTATGATTTTATATTTATTAAATATTCGTATTTTAATCGTATTTAATCACTTAACATAAAAGTAAAATAATTATTAAAATAATATATTTATCTTTAATTAAATATTTTTACAAATCTAAATAACTAAATAATATTGTTTATGATATAAGAGATTTATGTAATATTTTTCACTTTTTATAGAGTGTTTTGTTTTCAAATCATTTAAAAAAAATGAAATAAACTAAAATTTTAAGAAAATGCAAGTGGCATGAAAGTTAATTATAAGTATAAAAACAAAATCACACTATTTGTTGCATAAAAAATGCTCAAACTTTAATATCTATAGCAAACTACATTCTTTCCGGATGGGTTAATTCCCAAATCTCAAATTTCTACAAGTTACATAGCTGAAACTGGTTCTAGAAACAATAAAGACCAATGATCTCTAATGACCAGAGCCTTTCCTGCTGGGCCCTGAAGTCAGCTTAGAATACACTTGATCCTTAGCCAATACTCGGCCACTAATGTCGTTTCCAGATTTAGAAGACCAAGAAACTAAGCCTTTGAACTCTGTTCTTCCATCTACAGAATCAGCATTAATGTTGTTCTTCGTATCCTTTGATAGCAGATGAGCTCTACTTTCGATGATCCTTAACTCTGTGAAAACTATCATCAACACAAGTGTTAGAACAAAGCAAGAGTATTTCATTATTGGGTACTTCAGAACTCTAAGAGTTCTTAAAAAAAAAAAAAAAAACTCTTCTTGTATATTGTTATATTATATTCTCTAAAAGAGGTAACAGAATGGAGAAAACAAAGATTGATTTAGCATCTCCATATTATTAGCCAATGGGCTTTATATAAGGGTTTGGTTTTAGGTGGCAAAGGACGGTGAATAACTTTGTTCCTTTGGGACCCATAGAAACAGAGTATTTGACCAATTTTAACGGTTTTCGATTTGGCGCGGAGATTCTTAACGTTTGGTTGGAATGACTCTAAACTCGTTAAATTTATATTTTTGAGAATTTTTATCTAAATTTTCATTCAATACATTTTAGTTTTTATATTTTAAAATTTTATTAACAAAAGTATTATATTTTAATAAAATTTAGAGATTTATGTATCTCAAAGAAATGAGTTCAAGTTTTTTTAAAAAAAATAACATTTTCAATGTTTAAAATATGGATCTAAAATGTATTAATTAAAATATTATAAAAAATTAATTACTTTTTGAAATGAATACTAATATATTTCACAATATAATTGAAATAAAATAATTTTATTTGGTAAAACTATTTGAACAAATTGTAATTTTTATGCACCACTTACCATCCATTTAAATTATATATATGACACACTTTTAATATTTGGGTTTATAATTTGTGATTTGTAAGTTTTGAATAAAGGGAAACGAATATTGGTAAAGCTGTTTTATTTCAATGCTGTCTTATGTGTAGGTAAAGCATGAAAACTAGATATTTCTCCGTGGTTTAAAGGACTAGAAGTGGAAAAACACTCTAATTTAAAACTTTTCATTGTTTTGAAAGATTCGACTTAATGCGTATTTTGTTTTCAATGGCACAAGATACGATATATGTATTAAGAGAATCATTTTATATATATATTATTGATAGGTCTAATAAGCATTAAGTAACAAGTAAACATATAAAAAATCACAAAGATAAATATTTTTAATTATTTTAAAAAAATAATTACAAATAAATAATTTTGATCATAGATTAAAGTGTATCTATGTGTCTACGTGATCAATCACAAAGATAAATATTCTTAATTATTTAAAAAAGATAATTATGAATAAATAATTTCTATCTTAGATTAAAGTGTATCTCTATGTCTACGTGATCAATATCAAATATATCATATCCCTGATATATACTCACATTATATACTTCACACAATGGGTTCATAAGGATATAGATACACAACTAAATCTACAATATATATATATATATATAGTCTCTTTTTCTCCTCCCCAAATTATAGAGTGAGACTTCGATCTCCTTTATTATCGTCATTACCAGAATTAACTTAATCATCGGAGGGTCAAAAGCCACAACATCCTCATTCAAAACTCTAGCTTTGTTAGAAAGTTGAGAAGCCTAATCGACTGCTTAACCTTTTACGCTTCCGTAGCCTATCCGTGTGGCAACCTCTACACCCATCACAGTCTTTTCACAATGGGCCCTACCAGCGCGCTAGAGAAGAACATGAATTGAGGCATGTTTGGATGTAATGGAAAATACATTCTAAGATATCTTAGAATGTCTCACAAAGCTACCGACCCTATAACTAGCTCGTCTTGGGTGGCCTACTCGCATAATCCTATGATGTTTAGGGTTCAACATATAGCCAGATAGGATCTGAGTAGTGGCATAACTTTCCCCGTCATGAACCATGTTTGTAGACCAATTAAGCCAAAACTTGTACTGTGCAAAGCCGCCCAAAAACTTATGCACATGCACCATCTCTTCGTTAGTAACTATTGGACCATTAGGGACCTATCCAGCATGATCTACAGGAGCACTTAAAATCCCATAGGCATAAGTGGTTTATCTAAGTTAGTGGTGTTGACCAGTCATCCTTAACAATAAATGCTCATTTAGAAAAACCACCAATGAGGGTAAGTATCAATTGTACTTATCCAACTATTATAGGACTTGTTGAAGAGTTACAAGACGTCCAACATAAGCTAAATTGAATGAGACTCCCAGATCAACGATCTCTACGAAGTTTCCCTTACCCCTGAAGTTAGGACAATTGATCGCCACATATGAAATGTGTGTAATGAATTCGTAAGTATACTTATTACCACAAGTAATATAATGATAACAAAAAATCGTTCGCACAGAGATTCTTATATTATAAACTAATTTTTAAAATTAAATTTTTTTTAATTTTTTTGGTGTTTTTATATTTTAAAGAGAGAAACTTAAAATAACTAAAAGTAACTAGCACAATTAATTAAATCAAATTTGATAACTAAAAAAATATATGAGAAAATATCTAAGAATATTTAATCTCCCAATTTTCTAAACATGCGAATTGTTAAAATTCCCCTAATATAATTATCAATTAATTATACGATCAATTGAATCTAACCTAGCATGTATTCCTCTCTCAAGTAAACTACACATCATATAGTAATTAATTTAATCACACTCTCTTGTCAATTAAATTGCATAATACTTATTAAGTTCATCAATTATGGATCACACACATAAAAATTATACATCTCTACCTAGAAACTATGCATGTTATTTAATCAAGATAAACAATTATATAATTCTCAAATCTATTTAATTATCTCTATAGATAAATTGTTGTCCAAACAATTAATAGCATACATATCAGATTAAATAATATATTTAAATTAAAATTATAATTGGGGTAAAATATTATATCATCACATGGTGAAAATTGAGTTCATAAGATCACTAGATTAATAAATTAACTACACATAATTGTGTTCATAAAGCTCATATTTTTCATAAAGGAATACATAAAAATTGATAATGATAAGAGTAGAAGAAGAAATACAATCAATCTCTTGAATTGTTGAATTAATCTCCTATTGAATCTTCACCAAAATTGTGTCTCCTCTTGAATTTTTTTCTCTTTTTAGCTCCAAAAATTGACCAAAATTATGCCAATGGAGACTATTTAGGGTATATGGAGTGATTATGAGCTTAAATATAGCTCAGGTGTGATCTGGACCATCAAATCAATTTTAGATCAAGGGCTATGATCAAAATAAGCAAAAATGTAAACACCGGCCAATCACAACATGACACGTGGCACAAGGAATTCACCGGATGAATCAGAGATGACTTGTGACAAGGGAGACCGGTCAGAGTCAATGATCGCTGAGTTAGTTCCATGCATCACAACATGATTTGTGGAAATGAATGGCATGGCACACAGGTGGAACGCGATGAGCAATCGGGTGGCAACACGAGGTAGAGAAGTTTGACCACACTTTGAACTCGGATTGAACACCGTGCTAACACATGGCAAATATTTCATCCTCCTCACACACGTCGTAACTTGATTCATTGTCCTTGCTTGTGTGACATCCGCGTGGCTTGCTCAGTCCGCTCCCGTACTTGCGTGGCAGGTCACATGGAAGCTATTGATTGGTCCTGCGTTAAAAATTCATAAAAATTTCAAAAATTGTATTTTCACCCTTTTCACTAAAAAAATTATATTTTAATATTTTTTTTATCATAAAAATACTATTTATTGAATAAAATAAGTAAATATTAAGTAAAAAAGTACGCTCATGACTCTACTTTATAAAGTCATCAATAATCCCTCTACCAGTAAGTTTAGAATGCCAGTACAAGCACTTATGATGGAACAAAGGATCCCTTGGAACAGTTAGAAATTTTTCAAGGGTGGATGGACTTTAATGATTACAACGATGCAATAAAGTGCCATACCTTCCAGCTAACCCTCATAGATAAAGCCAAGGCCTAGTATCACACTCTAAGGTGATGTTTGGTTGGAGGGAATGGAAAGGAATCAAAATTTATTCCTTCCATTTGTGTGTTTGGTTGGGCTGAATGGAGGGGATGGAATGGAATCGATTACTAAAGGAGAAGCACTCACAATTCCTTCTCCACCCTCTAGGAATCATGATTCCACTCCCATCTCAATATTTTTTCCAATTTTACCCTCACCCCAAATATAATCCAAAACTCAAATCCAAAACCCAAAATCCCAAAACCCTAAACCCTAGACCCTAAATCCAAATTCTAAAACCCTAAACCCTAAATCCAAAACCCAAAACCCTAAATCCCAAATCCTAAAACTCTAAACCTTAAACCATAAAAACGAAATCCCAAAACCCAAAACCCTAAACCCTAAAATCTTAAACCCTAAAACCTAAATCCCCAAACCCTAAATCTTAACCCATAAATATAGTCATAAACCCTAAACCCAAAACCCTAAACCCTAAACCCTAAACCCTAAACCCTAAACCCTAAACTCTAAACCCTAATCCCTAATCCCTAACCCCGAATCCCTAATCCCAAAACCCAAAACCCAAAACCCAAAACCCAAAACCCAAAACCCAAAACCCAAAACCCAAAACCCAAAACCCAAAACCCAAAACCCAAAACCCAAAACCCAAAACCCAAAACACAAAACCTAAAACCCCAAACCCCAAACCCCAAACCCCAAAACCCTAATCCCCAAATCCTAAACCTTAAAACCATAAATCCCCAAACCTTAAATCCCAAATCTTAAATCCTAAAACCCTAAACCTCAAATCCCTAAGCCTTAAACCCTAAACCCTAATAATAATTTTAATAATATATTTTCTTTTTAATTAAGTAATAATTATTTAGAAAATAATGATTTCAATAAAGTATTTTGTTTGAAAGAAAAAATAGTAATTAAATGGTATTATTTAAACTTTACTGAATGTAGGGGTATTAAGATAATTTATAGTTTTTTCTATTCCATTCCAGTGGCAAACCAATCACTGTAATCCTGATTACGAGTTTGATTCCAGTGGTTAAACCAAACAACATTGTTTTCTTTCCATTCCATTTTATTCTTATTTCAATTTTGATTATGATTATATTCTACGAACCAAACGCCACCTAAACCCCATACCATAGGGTCATTTACAAAAATTGGAAAGCAATTTGTATCCTACTTTAAATAAAATGTAGGAGACTAAAGATAATCTCCCACCTAATGACCTTACGGCAAGGAAAAGATGAATATTTATAGGATTTTTTTGACATATTCAATTTTGAGAAGATATAGGTATCTGATTGCCTAGAATCCATGGCTGTAATTTCTCTCTACTAAGCCCTTCACAAAGGAATTTTACGGCATAACATGGCTATGTATCTTCTCGTCACATACACAGAAACCACATAGCTGATAAATACCTACTTAAATATGAAAAAAATGGCCAATAATAGAAATAACAGTGAACAACTTGAAAAGAAAATAAGCGAATAGAAATAGAAATGGAAGGATATTCGAGATAAGACAAGATGCCAAGAAAATAAAAGGTCCATGAAGAAACAAAGAGACAACCATCAGGATAGGGAAAGAGATCTTAAATGCCTAAGACAAGGCTTCTGGACTTATACACCTTTAACACCACCACGAGAAGTTATACTAATGTAGATTGAAAATCAACCGATAGTAAAATGGCCCAAAAAAATGAGAAATCCCAGACGTAATAGATCTAAGTACTGTATGTTTCACAAGGAAGTTGTGTATTCCATAAATGACTGCTACCAAGTGAAGAAAGAAATAGAACACCTTATCAGGAAAGGTCACCTTGGAGAATTTGTGCGAAATGAAATATTGCTATTGCAACAACATCAATTGTGTAAAGCCTCCTTACCAATAAATTATGAACATGCATCTAGATAAGCAATCTATAAGGTCAGAGTTATTATAGGGGGACCCGTTATTGGAGATTTGAATAATGTATTGAAGGCATACACTAGTGAGGCAAGTTTGAATAGAGAAATTTTGCACCTCGTTTCCCCCTAATAAGAACCAAAAGGTGACGGGCTCCAAAATCACCTTTTTAGAAAGGGAAGCTTGTAGAGTACTCCACCTGTATATCGAAGCTCTAGTAGTTAACCTTCTTATTGTAAATATAAATTTGCATCGAATCCTGATAGATATTGGTAGCTCTGTAGAGATCCTATTCTCCTAAGCCAAAGAGGAGATGAAACTCTCCTATGTACTCAAGCTAGTATCAATTCCCCTGGTAGGCTTTTCTGAACTATCCTTGGTTCTAGAAGGCAGTGTCACGTTACTTGTAATAATTGGGCAAGGTGGAAACTCGTGCATGTGTAAGTCCCTCCTACATTGAAGAGGAAGAAAATAAAAATATTAGGTACAATGTTAGGTGCAACCATAAATGGTAGGTGCAACCACAATTGGTAGGTACAACCATAAATGGTAGGTGCAACCACAATTGGTAGGTACAACCATAAATGGTATGTGTAACCACAAATGGTAGGTACAACCATATTTGACAAATGCATCTAACATTGACATGCAATTTTGCCTATAAATAGACAATGTCTTTGCCTTAGAGATATATGAATACACCAAAACAAGAAGAGAAGCAAATCAAAATCAAATGAACAATTTCCTTTGAAGAAAAATAGTCTTGTGTGTAAGAAAGTGAGAAAGAATATCTTAGAAAAATATTGGGATATTTTTCTAAAAAGGGAGTGACAAAATAGTGAGTTTGAGAAACACTTTGTGATTTTGGGTTAATCTCAATTTGTTGTATTACCTCTCACTTTGTACCCATTAATTTTATTAGTGGAAGAAATATTTTTTGGAGTTTGTCCTGTGGACTTAACCCAAATTAAAGGGTGAACCACGTTAAATTTCTGGTGTCATTATTCTACTTTGTTGAATTCATTTTATTTTTACCCGTTGTGCCCAACAATTGGTATCAGAGCTGGTCTAGTAAAATTCTTAATATGCTCTGTGGTAGCAGCATAGACTGATCTACCACATCAGAAAAGATTTTATTAGGTCCAGGGTGTATTTATTTACAGAAAAAGAAACACAGCGAAAAAAATTATCCAGCTAGAAGGTAGATATTGAGAAATTTAATGGCAATGATAATTTCTCTTTATGGTAAAGGAGGATGAAGGATATTCTCATTAAATAGAAAGAAAGTCCATAAGGCGTTGCTGGGAAAAGAAAAAAAGTAGCAACTCTCACCGAAGAACAATGGGAGGAAATAGATGAGATTGCAGCTAGTACAATCTGTCTAAATCTCTCAAACAATGTCTTGCAAAATATTGAATCAAAAAATTGCAAGACTGCTAAAGAAACATGTGAGACTCTAGAAAACGTGTAAATGTCAAAGAACCTTGCCAATAAATTTTATTTATGAAAGAAGCTATATCAGATGAGGAAGGAAGATAATGTGAGCATAATGTAGCATGTTAGGGATTTCAATAGCAAGCTTTCTCACTTAGCAAGATTTAATGTGAGTTTCGACGATGAAGAGAAAGTTGTGATGTTGTTGGCATCACTACCCTCATCATATAATCATATCACAACAACTCTGACTTATGAAAAAGACAAGACAAAGTTTGAATTTGTTATAAAAGCCTTGTTCTCATATGTGAAACAAAACAAGGAAAGAGATTCAGAAGAACAAGCCTTTATCACAGAGTCTAGAGGAAGGAGACTGTACAAAGAACAAAAACCCAGAAGCAAGAGCAGAGGCAAATCAAACAAACTTGCCAATGTTGAATGTCATCATTGCAAGAGGAAGAGTCACATTAAGAAATTTGGTCGGGTGTTCAAGAAGGAACAAGAGACGAACAAAGGCAAAGTAATGAAGAAAGACGACAGTAGTGATGATGAGCAAAAAAAATACCATAGACGAGTTCAATATCGTTTATGATGCAGATTTTGTCAATCTTGCATCACATGAGACCAACTGGGTGATTGATAGTGGTGCTACAGTTCATGCTACATCGCGTAGAGATTTGTTATCATCATACACACCTAGAATTTTTGGTGTTGTTAGAATGGGAAATGAAGGCTTGTCAAAGGTTATAGGTAGAAGAGATGTTTTCTTGGAAATAGAGAACGGAACCAGACTATTTCTGAAGGATGTCAAGCATATTCCAGATATGCGCCTGAATTTGATCTCTGTGCGCAAACTTGCAAATGAAGGATATTGTAGCTCCTTCATTTATGACAAATGGAAACTTACAAAAGGCTCCTTAGTAGTGGCTAGAGGTGAGAAGCATACAACTCTGTATATAATGCAAGCGAAGCTCTCCACTGACACAGTAAATGCCATAGAGAAAGATAGTGCAACTGAGTTATGGCATAAGAGACTCAGTCACATGGGTGAAAAAGGTTTGACAAGTCTAGCCAAAAAGAAGATATTGCCCGGAATGAATGAATTACATTTGGAGAAATGTGTTCATTGTCTAGTAGGAAAGCAAAGCAGGGTTGCTTTCAAGAGTTTCCCTCCTTCCAGAATGAATAATATTTTAGATCTAATTCATTCAGATTTGTGTGGACCAATGCCAAAGTCACTTGGTGGTGCTCAATACTTTGTGACTTTCATTGATGATCATTCAAGGAAGACGTGGGTATATCTTCTAAATACAAAGGATCAGGTGCTAGATGTCTTCAAAGAATTTCATGCCTCAATTGAGAGACAGACTGGAAAGAAGCTGAAGTGCATCCGAACAGACAATGGTGGAGAATACACAGGACCTTTCCATACTTATTGCAAAAAGCATGGTATTTGGCATCAGATGACACCTCCAAAGACACCGCAGTTGAATGGCTTAACTGAGAGGATGAACCGAACTTTGATTGAGAGAGTTAGATGTCTACTCTCACATGCAAAGTTGCCTAAAACTTTTTGGGGGTGAAACCATACTCACAGTTGCACATGTGTTGAATCTTTCACCCTGTACTCCTCTCAAGATGGATGTTCCATATAAAGTGTGGCCAGGAAATGATGTTTCCTATGATCATCTACGAGTGTTTGTTGCAAAGCATTTGTTCATATCCCCAAAGATGAGAGATCTAAACTTGATGCCAAAACAAGACAGTGTATTTTTATTGGCTATGGTTAAGATCAATTTGCCTATAGATTTTACAATCCGATTGTAAAGAGACTTGTCAGGAGCCGTTATGTTGTATTTGTTGAAGATAAGACCATTGAAGATATTATCAAAATGAATAAAGATATTCCTAATTCCAATGGTGACTCATAAAATTTGGAATTAATTCCTCCAACATCAGTGCCAAGATAAGTTGGAGATGAAGACTAGGTTTATCCACTTGATGAAGATGATGCCCCCCATAGAAGTTGGTTTTGAAGATGAGGGAAATGATGATGTTTATTATCTAGTACCAACACCTACGGCTTCTCCTATTCCACTGAGAAGAAGTGATAGAGTGAGACGACCCTCTATCTCATATCCTCCATATGAGTATGTAACTTTCATTGATGAGGGAGAACCTGAGAGTTATGAAGAGGCCATAGATGATGAATAAAAAAAAATGGATTGAAGCCATGTAAGATGAGATGAAGTCCTTGCATGAGAACAAAACCTTTGAGCTCATGAAACTGCCCAAAGGGAAGAAGGCCTTGAAAAATAAATGGGTGTTCAGAGTGAAGCATGAAGGACACATTTCCAGTCCACGATACAAAGCCAGACTGGTTGTCAAAGGATTCAGCCAAAGAAATGGTGTTGACTTTGATGAGATTTTCTCTCTAGTTGTGAAAATGACATCCATTCGTACTGTGCTAAGGCATCAAGTCTTAACTTTGAGGATGAGCAAATGGATGTAAAAACTGCTTTTCTACATGGTGACTTAGAAGAAGAGATATACATGGAGCAAGTATAGGGTTTTCAGCAAAAGGGAAAATAAGATTATGTCTGCAAATTGAAGAAAAGTCTATACGGTTTAAAATAGGCACCAAAACAATGGTACAAGAAGTTTGAGTTTGTTATGGGGGAGCAAGGCTACAAAAAGACTACTTTAGACCATTGTGTTTTTGTGCAGAAATTCTCTAATGATGATTTCATTATTCTTTTGCTTTATGTGGATGATATGTTGATTGTTGGCCAAAATATTTTTAGAATCAACAACTTGAAAACGCAATTAAGTAAGGCTTTTGCCATGAAAAAATTGGGGCTAACAAAGCAGATTCTTGGCTTGACTATTATTAGAGATAAAGGCGCCAAGAAATTATGGTTGTCATAGAAGAAGTACATTGATAAAGTACTTCAAAGATTTCGTATGAATAAGGCTAAAGTGATTAGTTGTCCTCTTGCTAATCACTTTAAGCTAAGTTCTAAGCGGAACCCTTCTACAGACAAAGAGAAGGAAGAGATGGAAGAGGTTCCATATGCTTCAGCAGTTGGAAGTTTAATGTATACCATGGTTTGTACACGGCCAAATATCACTCATGTAGTTGGAATTGTGAGTAGATTCCTTTCAAATCCTAGAAAGGAACATTGGGCTACAGTGAAATGGTTCTTCCAAAATATGCCTATGTTTTGGAAATGAAAAACTTGTGTTAGTTGGATACACAGATGCACATATGGCTGGTGATGTGGATTCAAGAAAATCCACTTCAGGTTACATGATTACATTTATAGAGAGAGCTGTGTCATGGAAATCAAAGTTACAAAAATGTGTTAAACTGTCCACTACCGAAGCAGAGTTTATAGCAGCAACAAAAGCATGTAAAGAATTGCTATGGATGAAAAAGTTATTGAAAGAACTTGTGTTGCAACAAGACAGTTACCAGTTACTTTGTGATAGTCAGAGTGCTATCCATTTTGGAAAGAATTCCTCATTTTATTCAAGATCAAAACATATTGATGTGAGATACCACTGGATTAGGGATGTAAGGGAGAAGAAGCTCTTACAGCTTGAGAAGATCCTTACAAAATAAAAAGATCAGACATGTTGACAAAAATTCTCCCAAGACAAAATTTTGAATACTATCGTTTAGCTGTTGGATTGGTGAAGCCCTCTATATAGTCAGGAGGGGGAGATTTGTAAGTCCCTCCTACATTGAAGATGAAGAAAATAAAAATGTTAGGTGCAATGTTAGGTGCAATGTTAGGTGCAACCACAAATGTTTGGTGCAATCATAAATGTTATATGTAATCATAAATGGTAGGTGCAACCACAATTGGTAGGTGCAACTATAAATGGTAGGTGCAACCACAAATGGTAGGTACAACCACATTTGACAAATGCATCTAACATTGATATGCAATTTTGCCTATAAATAGGCAATGTATTTGCCTTAGAGATATATGAACACACCAAAACAAGAAGAGAAGCAAAGAAAAGCCAAAGGAACAATTTCCTTTGAAGAAAAATAGTATTATGTGTAAGAAAGTGAGAAATAATATCTTAGAAAAATATTGGGATATTTTTCTAAAAGGGGAGTGACAAAATAGTGAGTTTGGGAAACACTTTTGTGACACTATTTTGGGTTAATCTCAATTTGTTGTATTGCCTATCACTTTGTACCCATTAATTTTATTAGTGGAATAAATATTTTTCAAAATTTGTCCCGTGGACTTAACCCAAATTAAAGGGTGAACCACATTAAATTTCCGGTGTCATTATTCTACTTTGTTGAATTCATTTTATTTTTACCCGTTGTGCCCAACAACATGTTCATGGTTGATTTCCTTGTAGTTGATTGTCCATATCCTTTTTGCATATGGATCGTGTTGTAGCTTTCACCTACCACATTGTTATCAAATTTTTGACAAACACCAAGGTAGGAGTGGTTATAAGAGAAGAGAAGGTAGCAAGAGAATGTTACACAATGGGTATCCATGTGGACCAAAAATGAAGCTTTATAATAACGGAAGAACAGAAAGTACCCCTAAAGTAGTTAGAGTTTTCAATTCCTAATCTTAGTCTTATTAATTTTTATTTTATTTCTAGTTAGAAAAGAGCTCCTGTTGGCCAGATTTAATTTCTTATTCAATGATCTTAACCTTATTTTCAATCATCATATACTTCAATTGATTTGAAAATAAAGGAAGTACTTAGGCCATATTAGGTCACTGTAATTATTATTGTCCACACGAATGTTTTGCCAAACTCAACAATTACAAAAATCACTAGAGGGTTTCGTATACTTTGAAAAGTCCACCAGGCATGATAATCCAAAATAATGGAACCATGACACTATCCCACAAAGGATGGAGAACAAAATATGTAGGATCACGCTCCTCTATATACGAGCAAAAGAGTAACAAAGCTAGCACGCTACAAACGGGTGGCATCCTTACCATAAACTTTATAATAGATGCATTGTGACAAAGTGCAACATTATGGGATTGAACTTCCCTCATAAGGAAAGAGGTGAAAGCTAAGCTAGCACACCACATAAAAACCGTACCTTAGTCATAAAAGCTACACACGTAGATGGCTTGCGACAAGTGCAGCTTTCATAGGTTCTTTATCACCCCTTAATTGACCATAGATCCTAATGAGTACATTGGTTGACTTATAGAAGATGCAAATTTCTCCAACCCATAATCCTCCACTCCACAACACACTAATAATAATTTTTCAAGTCCTATTTTGGTCCACCCATCCTCAGTTCTATCACATGATTCCATCTCTCAATCTTTCCCATCTTATCGTCTATCCGGTTGGGTGATTTTTGAAACTTATTTGGTTCAACAGTGCGATGCAACACTACATGTACTCTAGGAAACTACCGATCCTCCAATTCTGGGTTGCCATCTTGTTCTCCAAAAGATTACCAAAAGATGCTAAATATTTCTCGAGCACTTAGTCACCAATTCTTCAACTAGGCATGAATTCTCAACAGAATGATACTTTAAGTCATAGATCATTTTTTCAAGTGTCATCCCAAGGATATATTTTCAAAGTGTTATCTTAGTGAAAAATTTCAAATTATTATATTAATGACAAGGTATGGTCAAGCAAGCAAATGTTAAGTGTAATATAAGTGTTAAGTTATATTTAATATTGTAATTCACTTGTACTATACTTGTATTATTTAACTTGTACTACACTTCCACTATTTCACTTATACTACACTTATACTTCACTTGTACTACACTTGTATTATTTCACTTGTACTACACTTTCACTATTTCACTTGTACTACACTTGTACTACACTTGTACTACACTTATACTATTTCACTTGTACTACACTTACTATTTCACTTGTACTACACTTACTATTTCACTTGTACTACACTTACTATTTCACTTGTACTACACTTGTTACAATCCTATAAATAGGGTTCTCTATGTACATTCTAAAACACACCAATACGACATTAAATCATTCTTTCTTCTTATCCCTCGTCATGTCATTTTTGGGAACATAAAATGTTTTCCTGTATTTCCTCATTTCATGTCTCATCTCCTACCTCACTCTCATTTTTTAATGACCCAACTATTGATTTATTTCCACCTGACATTGCTCCATTACCCTCACCATCGTCTACTACAGCTTCTCTTGATGTATCTGCTTCTTCTGTTGATCTTACCATAACAATATCCTCTGAAGACCAACTACCTGATTGTTCAGAGTCATCACTTCGTCATTCTACTCGTGTAAGTAGTCTTCCCTTTCATCTTCATGATTATCGATGTTTCTCTACTATTTTGTCTAATCATGAACCCCAAAACTACAGAGAAGCTAGTTCTAACCCTCATTGGTAGCAAGCTATGACAGATGAATTATAGGCATTAACAAAAGCACATACATAGGATCTTGTTGATCTTCCATCTAATAAATCTCTGATTGGTTGTAAGTGGATTTTCAAAATCAAAACTCATTTAGATGGGTCTGTGGAACGATATAAAGCTCGTTTGGTTGCAAAAGGTTTTACACAGGAATATGGAATCGACTATGAAGAAACTTTTGCACCTGTAGCTCGCCTCACCTCTGTTCAAAGTATCATTGCTATTACTGCTGCCCGAAACTAGAACATGTTTCAAATGGATGCCAAAAATGCTTTTCTTAATGGAGACATAACCGAGGAAGTTTATATGAAACCTACTCCTAGATACACTCATTCACCTCATCAAGTATCTAGACTTCGCCGTGCTCTCTATGGCCTCAAACAAGATCCTCGGGCTTGGTTTGCCATATTGAGTTCTACATTAACTGACTTTGGCTTCACTTCCAGTTCTTATGACTCTGGTCTCTTTATTCGGAAGACTCCCACTAGTGTAACACTTCTACTTCTTTATGTAGATGATACGATCCTAACAGGGAATGACTCTAATGAAATTATTGATCTCAAGCAGTTTCTGAGCCATTAATTTGAAATGAAAGACCTTGGTCGTCTCCACTACTTCTTGGGCCTAGAAATCTCATCTGATTCTCAAGGATATTATCTCTCTTAAGTAAAGTAATCTTCTGATATTCTTAATCGGGCTGGCCTTACTGATTGCAAAATTGCATCAACACCTCTAGAAACCAATGTCAAACTTACTCCATTAGATGGTACTATTCTCTCAAATGCCACATTATACAGACAACTAGTAGGCAATCTTGTTTATCTCACAGTCACTCGTCATGACATTGCCTATACTGTTCATATGGTTAGTTAATTCATATATGCTCCACGGTTTACCTATTATACTGCGATTCTTCACATTCTCCGCTACATCAAAGGCACCATGTTTCACGGTCTCCACTTCTCCAACAAGTCTAATCTTCTTCTTTCCACCTACTTTGATGCTGATTGGGCAGGTGACCCAACTGATCGTCACTCTACCACTCAAGAAATTCTTTGGCTTCGTTGGCTACTTGTTGATATGGGTGTTCTCTAATCAACTACAACTATCCTATATTGTGACAATTAGAGTGCTATTCAGGTTGCTCATAATAATGTATTTCATGAACGAACAAAACATATCAAGATTGATTGTCATTTTGTTCGTCAACATGTTCTTCAAGACACTATTTGTCTCAAATCAATATCTTGAACAGATCAAACATCTGACTCTTCACCAAATCTCATCTACCAAGCAGATTTCAAGA
Source organism: Hippophae tibetana (assembly GCA_037013495.1). Taxonomy (NCBI): domain Eukaryota; kingdom Viridiplantae; phylum Streptophyta; class Magnoliopsida; order Rosales; family Elaeagnaceae; genus Hippophae; species Hippophae tibetana. Next base: position 24,152,330 of record CM072811.1, read on the forward strand.
GTTAGTTTCCAAACTCAAGTTGATTGTTTCTCTTCCTTCTTAAGTTTGCAGGGGGATGTTAAGTTATATTTAATATTGTAATTCATTTATACTTCACTTGTATTACACTTGTATTATTTCACTTGTACTACACTTTCACTATTTCATTTGTACTACATTTCTACTATTTCACTTGTAATACTTGTACTACACTTACTATTTCACTTGTACTGCACTTGTTACAACCCTATAAATATGGTTCTCTATGTACATTCTAAAAATTAGCAACACCAAAAGTGATCACAAAATAAAGTATAAGTAATTTTAGAGTGCAAAAGTGCCAATGTAATAAGCAAATGAAGTCTTTATTATTAATCAAGAAATAAAGTTCTTTTAGATCTATAAACTAAATGCCGAGTGATCGCACTTTAGCATAAAAATAAAAGACATCTGCTACAAGTTTTGTATGAAGGAAAATAACAAAAAATTCCTAAGAAAGATGAAGCTTGCCTTCCTCGACATCATATGGGATCCCCATAATATTGAGTTTGCCTCATGAGTCGATTGGGGTTGTGGCTCTATAGTGTTCTCAAAATCACATAAGCTTGGGGTACCACCTTGATTAGAACTTCTCTCGCCTCAACAACTTAGCCATCATCATACTCACTTTACTCAGCTATAGCTCTTAAGAAGTCTGGAAAGTGAAAAGGTGGAAGGGAAAGTTTATGAAACACTTTCCTAATTCTCACCTTAACAGACTCAAACTTGTGGGTTTAAGCTATACTAATGTTAGTTACAAAGTTTGCTAAATCAAGATATTCATTAACAACATTCTCAATGGAAACCCTAAGTTGGGATGCCAATCTCCAATTCTCATCTTCCAAATTCTCACTATAAGATTTCCCTTGAGACAAACTATCCTACAACTAGTTCTTTAAGGTCTCTACAGTTTCCAAGACTTATTCATTAGCCTCAAGAGGTGAAAGATATGCAAGTATTGGCTGAGTGCAAAGCATCGCTAATGTCTTAGTGTGTAGACAAGTTTCAAATGTGAGGAATGATGTTATGCCCTAGAGAATATTGAAACAAAAGAAAGACAAGTCTTTTCTAACCTATCAAGTCTTCAAGCACAAACACAATTAAAGAAAAATTATCTAAAGCACTAAGATTGATCTAGAAGAATAATTTCTTTGGAAGTATAAAATTTCACGAAAACAACCAAAATCTTATGAAAGAAAAAGTGCTATAAAGGCAAAAATGTACAAGTACATTATAGTATACCAAAGAACTAAGTTAAAGTTGGGCTATTAAAGTGGATCCTAAGTGTCACTCTGGATGCCATGTAAGATGAAAATGCCACCATGGAGTCCAGAAGTCACCTTCTAGGACTTATCAAGTCTCCAGGTAGAGTTAATGAAGATTGAGAACCAGTCGACAAGCAGGTCGTAGTCTAGATGTATGACTCTAACATTTCTCATGGAAAACTTAAACTCATATGCCTATGAGGCACTAGTGTTTGTAAGCCGTAGGATTGCTGGACTCTACATACTCTTACACTACCTATTTCTTGGCGGTTGCTGAGCTTACAATTGACTCTTAGACTTATACCTTCTCACGTGTAGGATCCATTTCTTGCTAGCAGCAATCTTTACTGCTTAGGAAAACTTGGCATAATTATTGGACATTTTCTAGGCATTCTTGGGTCTCTTTAGAATCTTCTTAGTAGCCTCTTTAGTCAAATAACTTCTATAAGAGGATGCAATTTTTGGGCTAAAATTGGAAAAGCTTGATAATAACACAAAAAAATTGCCAAGTTATTTATGGTCTTCTGTTTTTAACAAATTTGTACCAACAATTTCACTTGGCCCTTTGAATCAATTAAAGTTGTGCAAGAAATTTTACATGGTCTTCCTCGAGTATTCTATTCAGACATTCACTTGAGCATCGAGTATGCCCTTATCATCGAGAATACCAAAAATATAGATACTCAGAGATCTTGCATTAAGAGATCTAAGTCATGCTTTCAAGCCCTGGTCATCCAATTAGCTCCTATATATAGGTTCACAATCTCATACATTCATTAGAGCGATGTCAAAGGGCTCAAAATGTACTATATAATTAAGAATCTAATTAGATAGTACTCAAGATTTAGAAACAAGAATTCACAGGATATATGTTGACTTTTCCACTAGGAATTTTGACTAACCATAACTTTCTAACCAAGAGTCCTATTGAGAATGAAAAATAGTTGTTGGAAAGCTTAGAACCTAAAGATTATTACTAGGTAAAGAAAATTTGGATATGAGCTGCAAGTTTCATTCTAGATGTTCAAAACCTTGACATAATTGTGCCGCCGTACCCAAATGAAAGTAGTTAGATCACCACGCCCACCAAAGATGACCTAGCAAGCCTAGAGGGCTAATGTGGGGGGGGGAGGGGGGGATTTTCACCTGGTAGGCATGTCATCCTTTGCTTGATCCATGTCACCTTTGAAAAGTTAAATGGGTACAGTCAGTGCATGATTAATACACTATTATTAGATGTTTGAATTCAAATGAAAAGCATTTATGTCAATTATTCTTTTATTTAAATATAAATAATATGTTTATGATTTAATATCTCTGAAAAATCATAAATATATGAGTTAATATCAAAATATTTTTTTATTTTGATATTATAAATCAAGATAATATTACAATATTATCCTTTATCCTATAAATATGTCACTCCATTCATATTTCAAGGAAAGGTTTTTCTATGAAAATTTAAAACACTCATGTCATATATGACTTTCTTTAGTTATATCATTTGAGAATTGATTTAAATATCAGAATGGATACAACACTTTTGGTGTTATTCATCTTGATCATTTGTTTATCTATCTCCGAATTTAGATTTACAAATTTAACTGTGAACACAATGAGTACAAAAATTGGATTCAACACTTACCAAAAACAAAAATATATATGATATATTTACTCAATTGGGAGAGAATAATTTCATAGGTAAAAATAGTCACTCCTTCAATAAATAATTTAGTTTCTCACGTATATTTTATAAACTTAAATTTATTAAATTTTAGAAAAAATATATTTAATATTTAAAAGATATATAACTAGTCATTACGGTAATGACTAATTTTTTTCCGAAATTAAGGAATTTAAATTCTTAATCATATTTTAATAAATTTCATAATTTAGGTTAAGTTTTAAAATTATAACAGCTATATAAACCATGGAATGCTCTTTTTTTATTACATTCATAAAATAAAATTTTATTAATCTTACATGTATTAATTTTTATAACTAATTAAATGAAATAGATTTTTTTATAGTTGGTAAAAATACGAAACATTATTTATTTTTATAATTTTTATTAAATTAAATAATATTTAAAATAAATTGTATAAAAATTAGTACTAATAACAACATTTAATCATTAACTGTTGTTACTGTAATATCATATGCTAAATTAACGTTTTCTTCTCAAAATGTTGGAGAGGGGCCACCAATCTTAATCCACATGTCAGTGTCATGGGAATCTAGATTGATAGTTTAATGTGTTTAGTGAATAAGAATTATAGTGGATTTTTTTTTATAATTTTAGACCGAATATTAGATGCTGAGTTGAGTGAAAGGTAAAAAGTATTATATATATGGTAGAAATTCAATCATTTTGCAAAATTATTTTTATTCTTATTTTGAATTATTTTTATTTAAATTATTGTTATTAAATTTGATCAATTTTAATAATAATGATATCTGTAATATATCTTAAATTATTGATATTATTATTAAAATTAAATAAAATTTTAATAAATGAATTAATTGAAAATAATGATAAAAAAATACTAAAATAAAAATAAGTTATAATGAAACGGCGTTGAATATGAATTGCCGCACCATATGAGACTATAAGAGAAGATGAAAAGTCAAATTTTGTTAAAGAAATTTAGAGGTATAATTTCCCATCATCCCTGCCATATGCTCAATCATATCTTATATTATAATAAATTACTAGTGACACTTTTATCTATATTTTTATTTTTATTTGTATTATTCTTTAAATAAATTAATAGTGACACTTTTATTTATATTTATATTTGTATTTGTATTAGTATTATTTTTTAAATAATACATATAAATTTTATTTTTTATTAGATTCTTTTCAAATCTTTTAAGAAAAATTAACGTGTAAAAAAATAAAATTTACATATACCACTTATAAAATGATATAGTAAGAATACAAATATTATAAAAATGTTGCTATAATACATTATATCCATTGATTTTTTTATGATATAATAATTGATAACTCATTTTGAAAATAATAAAAATAAAAATAAAATAAAATTGGCATGATCATTAAGTCAAATGAAGTGCTGGTAAATTCACCTCACAAGTTAGAAATTATGTCCAGTATATAAATGATAACAAAATTTTGATAAGACTCACATCTAATGTTTTAGAATTTTAAAAGTATGATTTAACTTTTAAATTTATAAAATTTTATAAATAAATCTTAAAATTTTAAATCATAAATATTATATTACTTGAATTGAGATAATTTTCAAAATGTATTTAAACTTTTTATAAATATAATAACTCAAGTATACGTTTTGAAAATACTGAAGTGCATGTAAAATAAATCAATACCTACACGTGAAAATAAAGCCAAAATTTGTGAACTAACAAAATAATTAATCTTAGAAAATAATATGCTAATACTAAGTGAGTAATGACAAAAGTAGTGTAAAGATGGGTGATATGGTCACTTATTTTACATTAATATTATTTTATTAGATCATTAGTTAAAATTATTTGAAAAATAAATAATTTTAATAAATATTATAATATAAATATAAATTTATGTAATACTAATATTTATTTTAATTAAAAATATATTATAGAAAAAAATGCTAAAAATAAATTTATGTTAAATCAATGTTCTACTAAACCGACTTATCACGTTAGTGATGAAAGTGAAAAGGAAATCAATAGGGGTTTATTGGAGAGATGGTAAGCACATCTAAAATTAAGGGTGTCTAAAAATCGGACTAAGTTGAATTAGATCATATAGTATTATAAATTATATGATCCAGTCCGGTTTGTATTAGCTAATTTTTTTTTCAAACAGTTCAATTTGACTATACTAATTTTTAAATCGATTGGACCAGATTGAACTGGATCGTTATTAATAATATATTAAAAAATTATTTTAAAAAATATATTATATAATGTAAATATGTTATATAATCTAATTTAAAAAAAACTGTTTGAAACCCCATTTGCATCCTCGCCGTCAGTCATCCTCACCTCGCTTCCAACACTAGCCATCCTCACTATTCCTCCAATGCCAACCAACCTCGTCTCCAGTCCTATCATTTATAGACAAAATAGGTAAAAGCCCCAAATAATTCTATATCAATTTGTTTAGTGTATGTACTATGTTTTTGGTTCTTCTTCAATATTTAGGACCCATTGCTAATCATTTTTGTGTCTTTTAAGTGAATACTTGTATATTTCCTTTCATCATTGGATATGAGTTCTGTTATATAGAGCATGTGGTCTGTATAGATATGAACTTTCTTACACCTTTTAGAGATTTCTTATCATGAAGGTTTTGTTTGATCAAAAGAGACTTATTAAACTGTATCTTCTTTTGTATGGCTTAGATAATTTTTTGTATATTGATTAAGCTAATGTTTAGTCCTATTAGACTGTATCATATTTATGTATAATGAGTAAGACATTTGACTGTATCCTATTAGATTGTATCGTATTAAACTGTATCATATTTATATATTAATAATCAGACCGTTGAAAACTAACCAAACTGGATTGGACCGTTTGGTTACGACATTTTTATAAACCAAATAGTTTTGTCCAGTTTGGTTAAAGCAATATGAATGGTCTCATTTTGTTAAATGTTTTTACTAAAAACCGAACCAAATCACGGAAATCCCTATCTATAATTATACTTATATTATTTAAATTTTATTATATATTGATATTATCTTAAAGATTAAATAATTTCTCTAACTTTTAAAATTATATAATATAATATATAATAAAATATAAATATTATATATAAATAAAAATATATATACAAAATTAAATGATATTATTTGCCATATGAGAATTTGGTAATCTATTATAAAAATATATTATTTGCATGTAAATTTACTTTTAACCTTACTATCAAGTCAATCAATCAAGTTGAATAAATATTATAATTTTAGATAATCATACTTCAATTATATCTGTTATAATTATGGCACATAGAATTGTACTTATATATTTAATAACACATGTTCATAAATTTAAAATTATTTTTTATGCTAAAATATTTATTTAAACTTGAATCAATTTATGAAATTACCACTTGACCTATCCTTTAATATGTTTCATTGGTTTAAATATATATACTAAATTTTAAACTAAAATGTAGGATAAGATATAAGATAAAATATAGAATAATATATAAATTAAATTATAGGCTAAATCTTAGCTTAAAAGATAGCCTAAAATATATTTAAAAAAGAAATCTTCTTTAAATAAGAGTTTTATTAATTAATGAGTCTATTTTAAAAAAATTATTCTTTAAATAAGAGTGTTATTAATTAATGAGTCTATTTTAAAAGAACTCTTCTTTAAGTATGAGTTTTCTTGATTAATGAATATATGGATAAAATTGTCACTTTTTTAAACTAATGGATTAATTTTTTTTTTAAATTATTGATTAAATTATAAAAAAAATTAAATGCTATAATTATTATAACTAATAAACATGCTGGATACTTGTCTAAAAAACCTAAAAGCATTATTAAACTTGATAGCAATAATTTATTTTTATGTAGTAAAATTAAGCCTTAGATCAAAAAGCAAATAAAATATTTCACAATGAAAATGTCGTGTGTATTTGAAAATGTCGGAAAATATCTCACAGAATTATTGCAGCCTATGAATAAGTCATACACTGATATATATATCTACTTAAAATCATGTCTCAAAAATGACATATCATCGTGGTTACATATACCCACTTTTTCAGCCGTCATTTCCAAATAACACTTAATGCATTTGAAGTCATTTGAATTCAAGTTTTCTTTCTTTCTTATTCTTCTCAAGTGATCGATCCCTATTTCTTCTAATATGATTGGCATTAAAAAATTTGATGGACCAATTATGATCATGTAAGAGTGTGAATTATGTTGATGGAGAGAAACTTGTGTCCGAATGAAGGTACTGCCTCTTGATAAACTTACTATTATGTTTTATTATGTTTTTGGTGTATAAATTATTTAATTATTTAATATACGTTTATTTTTGTATAACATTAAAAAATATATCTTTTTTTTTATATATATATATATATATATATTGAAGATAATTAAAAATTAAACTTCATATATAAATAGAGTTATATCATGTAATTAAACTTAATATGGTAAATTTTGTTGATGGTATAAATTTTAACATAAGAAATATTTTGATAAATATATAATAATAAGAGGGATAATAGAGAAAGAAAATATGAATCCTAATTAATAACACGAAGCTAAACAAGGGAGAAAATTGTACTTTCACTTTTGAATTATATATTTTCACTTTGATAAAAATAAAAATATTATATATTAATTATTTAGAAATTCAAAAATCATTTTTAAACCAACATATATAATTTTTTTATCATAAAATTATCGTATTTAATCTAAAAAAATATCTAATTTTTTTTTTATAAATTTTATATAAAATATTTGTTTAAATTAATAAATTTACAATCATATCATTCTTTTGTCATATATTCTTATATAACAAAAGAATATACGGAATCGGTCTATCATGTACTTATATGTTATTTAATAATATTTATTTAAATTTTAAATATTTTATATTAAATGATTCAAAATATAATATTAGAACAAAATTACAATAACATGAGTACTAATTATTATTATAATTATTACCTTTTTTAAAAAATATTTTTAAAATAAATAACATTTATTACTTTTACCGATTACGAAAATAGTTATTTACTAAATTAATTAATCATAAAATTAATAAATTTAAGATGATTATAAAAATTATTTTAAGACCATAAATTTTTTTTTCATAACTTACATAAATAAAAAATTAAAAAATTTATGCCAAATTGCAAAAAGAATTAAAATGAAAGCTAAGAATTTCAACTCATTCGTTTTAGAATATTAGGTGCATTTTTCTAAGATTAAAAAATTTAAATTATTAATATATAAAAAAGAAAATAAAGTATTTATCAAGGAAGTCTATCTACATATAGAAAATAATTATTTTATATAATATAAATAACTAATTTTTTTAATAAGTAATAAATTTATTAAATTTATTTGTATATTAAAATATTTTATACATGACAATATGTACACACTTTATTATAATTTTATAATAATAAATAATTATGGTTCAGATAATTGTGGAAAAAATAATTAAACATTTATGAATTAACCATAATTATTGAAAACTAAAAATAATAATGGTGTAATTAATTTTAAAAATATAAAATTAATTAAGATAAAAAAGTGTTTCATAATTAACAAGTTATACTTAATAACATGAGTTGTTTTAGGAAGCTTGGTAGGAGGGGTTACAACATATAAGCATCCAAAAGTCTCCTTAAAGATGGAATCCTTCCTTATTTATTTTAAAAAATTTAGTCCAAGTGAGTCTGATTGGCCTAGGTATAGATCCTAAGGTGTGTATTGAGCCATATGTATTGCAAGAGATGAAAATGTCGACGTTGTTGGTGATATTGTTGTTTTTTATATATCATGTTATTGAAATATAATATCTATATTTTTTTAGTTAAATTGTCATAAAAATATTGATAATATCGATAAAATCTCTAAAACATCACTAAAATGTAGAAAAAATCAAAAATATTAATTCTTGATTTATTTTTCTCTTTCTTCTTATTTTTGAGTAATCATTTTAATTTTAATTTTTCTTACTTTAGTAGTAGATAATTCTCTTTTTTTTAGCATGTTATATATTTATATATATTAGTACTTTTAAAATTAAATGATTAATGAAATTTATTTTTATACTAACGAGATTTTATCTATTTATAGCAGTTATAATTAGATAGCCTACTTAATTATTTCAAACATTTTAATTACTTATTCTACAATATTTAGAAGAAAAAAATATTTTATTATACAATATTTTAATTAATCAATCAACTTATTGATTAATGTAAATATTTTATGTATATATATATATATATATTAAATAAAAATTATTTTAAAATATAAGGAATTGATTGTTTTGATGTTTTATAAAATTTTCATAATTTTTTAGATTTTTTTTAAAGTTTTTGTCAACATCGATAATATCTTTAATATTTTCATAAAGTTTATATTTTAAAATCTTCACTGACATTGATATTTCTATTCTTGACTACAATTAGAGGATTGATTTAGCCTTTTATGGCTAGGTATACCTTGGTATTTTTGAACATACAGGCTAGAAGTGAGTAAACGAGGAATAATGCTTTAGTTTAGGGTTTGAGGTAGCTCGCTTGCACATCAGTTCAATCTTTGGGTTAGTTGGTGGGCTTAATGGTTTGTGCTTTGGGTGTAATCATGGGCTCAACGGTCTGGGCTTAGAGTTGGCTCGTGGGTTCGTTCACGAGCTTAACGGTCTAGGCTTAGGGTTGGCTAGAAGGCTCATAGGCTCAAACCTTGGATTGGTCTGTGGGCTCAAAGGATGTACGACCAAACATAAGTTAATATAGATATGTCATTTAGAAATATTCATTTCATTTTTCTATTAAATTAGGCTTGACAATCGTGTTATGTCATTTTGCATATTTAAGTTTGTGTCGTGTCATGTCGTGTTATGTTGTGTTGTGTTCACATATTGGTTAATACAATAAAAAATTTAGATCGCTTTTTGAAGTAAATTACTTATAACAGTAAAAGATAATGTAACTTTATATTTATAAAGTAATTAATGATAAATTTTAATCTATACATTTTTTTTATATGTTATTAAAATGTGTCTAAAAATGAAAAACATTTATTTACACTATTATATTTTAAAATTAAAAAATATAAAAAAAACTCATTCAATGGGGCTATCCTTTAAGTGGTGTATGGCATAACCCTTGTAACAATCCTATTTATATAAATGGAGCACATAATTCCCTTAACCTTTTAGTAGATCATATAGATTATGTTTTTTTTTATACAACTCATAAAGTTTAATTTTAACTGTTAACTAAGAGATTAAGTCAAATTTTATTATGCATGGTCATGTGTTAAAATTTATAAAGTTATTTATAATCATTTATCATCACCATAATAACCTCAATAAAATTTATTATTTTAAAAAGATCCTAATTTTTTTGAAATATGATCAATAAATGACAAAATCTTGCATATTTTTTTAATTAATAGTTGATAGAAGAGTTTAATATTAATTTTTTGAAAGTAATATAACCTATATAATCTATTAAAAAACTATATAACTTAAGAGCTTCACTTAAAATTAGTTTGTAATAATATTCTTTAACTTTTTTAAGCATAACTAGACTATATATTTTGAAAAAAGAATTATTCTTTCTTATAACTATAACATTTACATTTAGCATTGAGTTAATTTTATTATATATGACATCTTACAATAAAAAACTTAAAAGAATTTAAATATTTTATGCATTTTCATTTCTTTTTGGGATCCCCAATTCAAGTTAAAGATTCTCATATGATCCCATAAGAATTTTAAGTTGAAATAAAGGATAGATTTTCTCAAGTTAGCCTTCAACAAGCTATTCTTTGATTTGGACCTATGGAAGCCCAAACTATTATTTTCTAATTTTTTTTATGTAAATGTGTTAGCTAGTGCCAAATTAACTATACATAACAAATGTTTCTTTTTAAGAAATTTTATTCATCCTATATAGCTTAAAACTAACTTCTTAAGTTCTCATGTGTATTTAAAACATTTTAAACTAACACATATGTTTACATTTTTTTTTAAACATCAAAGCATCTAGATAAGCCCAAACTTATTTCCACATATGTTTGCAACATTGTGTACACATGTCTTATTTTATTACACAACATCACCTCCAATTTCTCTAATAAACCTATCAATATTCTTATCAGAAGAACCACCCTTAGAAATTGATTCTCTAGCAATCAATTTCAACTCATGAGCTCTTTTCTTAATCTCATCAGCCTCAGGCCCATCAATAATTTCCTCAATGCACTTCTCAATCTCCTTTGAAATAGCAACTCCATTTTCACCACATGCAACCCTCACTCCAACCTTAAAAACTTCAACTAAAAGCTTAGCATTTGTTGGGTGATCTGTCCAATTCCATTTCGGATAAACAATAACAGGCACACCAGCGACCAAAGTCTCAAGTGTTGAATTCCAACCTCCATGAGTTAAAAAACAAGCCAAAGCTTTGTGCATCAAAACCTTCTCTTGAGTACACCAATTCACTACCAAACCAAACCCTTTTGTCTCCTCTAAAAACCCATTTGGAATTTTGCCTCCTCTTTGGTCACAACCTTCCTCTGGTTGCTTTAGTGCCCAAAGAAATGGTCTTTTGATGTTCTTCAAAGCCATTGCTATACCATCAATTTGTTCTTGTGACAAAACAAGAATACTACCAAATGAGATATAAACAACTGAGATTGGTTTTTGTTTGTCAAGCCAATTCATACAAGAGTCTTCAGAGTTCCACATCTCCAAATCGATAGTACTACCACTATTATTTGTTTCTTCTTTTCCTAGTAGAAAAGATGAGACGAAGGGACCAATAGTTAAAATTGGAGACAAACAAGTCATAGAGTCTACAATGTCTTTTTCAAGCTCATAAATTGAATTCCCCAAAACCCAATTGACCTTACACAAATTATGAACCATAAGTTCAGAAAGTGCATCGTATTGAGGAGTTGAAGAGTTAAGAAAGATTGGTAGGTCTCTAACTTCTAGCAAAGGCAAATAAGGCAATTGTAAAAATTGGTCATTTGTGTTTTGATCCAAGTTGGGAAATGTGTTTAAATTGTGGCAAAAACGATAATAGATTGAGTAAAGAGCACAAGCTTGGATCCAAATCATAGCACACGGGATGTTATTATCAGAAGCTATATGTGAAATCCATGACATAAAGGGATTGAAAATAAGGCATGAAATTTTGTGATTTTTGTTGGTATTTGAAACGAGATTTGAGAGATTTTGATATCCAATAGTTTTAAGGGACTTGAAAAAAGTGGTCAGATCATTGTCACGGTCAAAGTCAAGGCTAAGACCATCAGAATAGAACTCTATGTGGATTTTGGGGGTCAGAGGGATACTAGTAGTATTAGTATATTTTTTAGACGATGGAACGATACTCTTGTGCTTATTAAGCATTTGTTTTCGAGCAAGTTCAGTGGTAGCAATTGTGACATAAACGCCTTTTGATTCAAGGATTTTGGCTAACTTAAGCATTGGATTCATGTGGGTTTGGATAGCCACCGTGGCGATTAGAACATGAACTCCTTCTTCTAGCATAGTAATGAGTTTGTGAAAAGGGTTTACTAATGTTTGTAATGTTGTTTTTTTCCCTTCTTCTGGTTCAACAATTGTGACTAAACTTATTTATATATCCGGTGTGTTAAGTCATATTTATTCTTTTTTGTCAAATTAATTAATGAAAATCTGGAAAATTTGTTTGATTTGCTATTTATGAAATACTAGGAATTTTCCTGGAGATTGAACAAGATTTGGTGAGAGTATTATTATTACCAAAATTGCTAAAATTACCCAATCATATAAAGTACATACATGGCATATTTTGATATAATATACCATAAGTATAAAAAATCTTACATATAATGTGTGGATAGATCCAAATGAACAATAATTTTAGAACTAAAACAATCACAAACTCTTAACATACTTTTTTTAATTTTTATAACTATTTATTTTAAAAAATTTACATTATGAGTAATTATTTTTAAAATTTATCTCTCTTATATTTTTTATAAATATAACTTTCACTCTCTTACAATTTTCATAAATATATTTATTATTATTTAGAATTTTTTAAACTAGTAATCAAATCTCATTATATTCATAATTATTATTTCTTGTTATATTTATTATAAACAATATTATTTTTTCTAACTTTTAATAATTAACTCAAATTTTATTTTTAACTATAAATAAAAGAAAATCTCGTCAACTTTATTAAATGAACATGTAAATTGTGCTCTATTTAAAATTTTATACGGGATTAAGTTAATACTGTATGCAAAATTACTAGAAAAGTTATAAAGTTTTTTGAAATTTATATTATTATAACATTTATAAAAAAGTTAAATAAAAATTGGAGTATATTTATTATAAATAAGTAAGAAAGTTTCTAAAAAAAAGTGAGAAATTATTTTCCTATAATATATAATGTTATCTTATTATTATTATTATTATTTTTAATTTATCAATCTAAAATATATAATACACTAAATCAAATAATATTTTAATTTTAGAAAGAAAAAAAAATTGGACATTTTATATCTTATTATGGATATCCATTACTGTATAGATTAAAATATATCATATCATACTGGATCTTTGAACAATGTATCAAATTGTTTTCGATTCAATCCATTGACATCTCTAACGATAAGATAAATGTGTTTGTAATTATTATTATTAGAATTAAAAAAATAAAAATACAATTCATTTATTTGTATGTGATATTTAATTCTTCAAATACATCACATAAATGTTCTAATTATTCCCGTTTTCTTAAATTAAGTATATCAGAGTATATATGATTAAAAATAATTATTTATAATTACATAACAAGAAGATGAAATAGATAAGATAAAATAAATATTATTAATTTGACGTGAAGGATTGAGGTATATCTAATGGTTGTATATCTAATGGTTGTATCAATTGATTACTAAAACTGTATTAAATTAAGTTAGTACTAATTATGAAATTTGAGAGTTTAATATCATGTTTATAATAAAGTAATTTTGAGATTAATAATATTGATAATTAATAAAAGTGATAATTAATTTATCAAATTTTATTAAATCTTGAAATCACATTTCTATTTATTCCAAATCTACTCCATAATCGCGATTGAAACTTATTGCTTTCAAGGTAAACAAAAGAAATTATAATTAATTATTTAATAATCAAAATATATATTTATTAATATCAAAGAAATGTGTAAGGGTAAAATACCTATTCAATTAATTAATAAAATTATTATTATATATTATTTCATTGTCTAAAATAATTATATGAATTAATTATAATATTAAAATGTTAACTATAAATATATATGGTAGGTATTTAAATATTTGATATTGAATTATTTAGTTAATTTTATTTGATTATCTTATAAGCATGTAAGAGTGCAAGCATGTAAGAGTGCAAGGTGAGGGAACTTGATTCCCATGTTTACAAAATTTGATTGTGTGCATGACTCTTATAGATCAGATAAAATAGTAGGAATCATATTCAGCTTATGCTAGATTATACTTGTTATTTAAACACTCTACACCCCTATTATATGATTGACCAATATATAAGAAATTATAGAATTTTCACATTCAATTGAGAGATAATTTTACGAGATAAATATTCCCAAAACAATGTATGAGAGATAAATTGTTTATGGATTTGGTTAAATGCTCTTGGAGAAGAACACATATAATGCACAGTGGGTTCTAGATTTTATTTTGATCTATTTGAAATTTACAAAAACATTCACACATTAGATTCATCCTTATTGAGAGATAAGCCTTAAAAGTCTGAAGGTTCAAATTCTTTGTTCCACTAGGAGGGTATGATTTCTAACCTTCGTATTGTAATTAAATTATGAATATGATAAGAATTCTAATAAGTAAAATTTTGTTATCTATACTAATAATTTCCACATATTTTGTTAAATAAAAAATAGATTTTTATTTTAAAAAACGTTTTGAAAACCAACATTTTTGTTGTTGTTCTGACATGTCTATATGAAAATATTGTATGACATACCTATATGAAAACATATAAGATGATATCTGAATAAAAGAATGCATGTAATACATACAACATGTCAAATTATTTATACATGATTTTTACAAAATGATGTCATGAATAACAAAACACCTAAAAACATCACTGTAAACATAAAAGCATATCAATAACTTATAAATAGGACCCAAAAAAAAAAACAACACTTCTTGACATCATGTATTTGACACGCATCTCTCCCTCCTGATATCATATATTTGACAGAAACCTTTCCCCCTAAATATATGCTTGTCAGACAATAAAAATATTATACACCATACAGTTTCAAAACTCCTCAAAAACAAAAATATTTACATACAATAGATAACAAAAATACATAAATAAGGAAGCATACTATACATGTTAAGAGAAACACAACTTACAAGCTTATAAAAGAGAAACATGGTAGTAAGAAAATAAAACAGTCAATCTCATGAAAAACAACAAAACAGACAAACAAGTGAGATAAAATAGACTGTCTCAAAATAGATCATCGACAACACTAAAGAAGAAGTATAGTAATTTTATACACTAGTTATGTGCTAATGTCACCCACAAGGAACACAATCAACCATGCTACCACCACCCCTTGTCGAACCTGATTGGAAAAGCCTTCCAAAATATGCAATAGCTATACTACCCAACTTTGCCTTCTCTATGTGCCCAATCCCATCATTTCCATCCAATCCCTTAATAAAAACATGATTATGCTATTGAGCAATAGTGGCATGAAAGAAGGATGTGTTTTTATCCCTATAATCGTTGTATGTTCATCTTTTTCTTACACTATTACAAAAAAAATGTATTTAAGTTGATATGTAAAGTCGTTTTTGGAAAAAACTGACTTATAATGAATTTAAAGTCGGTTTAGTGTAGAAATCATGCTACACATAGCGTCATTTGACGTGTCGAACCGACGCTACACGTGGACGTAGCGTTGGTTCAACACGTCAACCGATGTTACGAACTACGTGGATAGCGTCGGTTGATACGTAGAACCGAAGCTACACATGTGGATATTTATTTTCTCTTCTTTCTTCCCCAGATAGAAACTATTCCAAGCATAACTCTCAAAAACCCAAAACCTCATCCACTCTTTCTAATTTTCCTGCCACCTACGACCACCAATTCCAGCACCGATTAATGTGTTTTCTTCCTTTTAACTTATCTTTTAGATCTCCTATTTTTTGAGCAAAATACTCAAAAAATTTATACATATTTCTCACATACAAAACACCATTTTTTTTTCATTTCTTTTATTTTATCACTTCATTTACTCTTGTAAGTATTTCTATTAATAATACACACTTATTATTCATATTTTTTTCTGTTATTATGTGTTATTATTTATGTGTATAATTTTTTGTATTATATATGTATATTTTGTATTATAACATCAGGAAAAGAATGCGATGATCTTGAATAACATAGGACAACACCATAATAATTTTTCTACTATTAATTAATATTTTATTTTTCAATTATTTGTATTATTTAAACTGTTTGCTAAACAAATTTTGGTTTTTTCTACTATTATGTAGTGATTAAATATAGGTTTTAATTTGATTATAATAGAAAATGAGTAAATTTTGTAAAAAAAAAATTAAAAATTTAAAGTTGGTTCAACACATGAACCGACTTTACATTTTTAAGTCATCATATTTAAATTCAGTTCACCGAACCAACTTTAAAGATCCGTTTTGTAGTAGTGCTATGATGGTGACAATTATTTAGATTATAGTTATTTATCTTCTTTTACACAAAATTAATAAGCATTTATCTTTTTTATGATTAATTATCTTAATTCTTATTTTTTATTAATTAATTATAAATTATTAATAATTAAAATATTTATATTTATTTATCTAAGGATTACAGTTATTTATCTTTCTTTCTTTTTTATTTATAAAATGTTATATATCTTAAGTAACAGGATCAAACTAAGGTTGTTATTAATAGAATACTATATCAATTCTTTTTTATCAAATATTATATTAATTTTTTAATAAATAATTTTGTAGTATTTTATTGAAATTAGAGATATGTATAGTAAAATTATGCTATTTTTTTTATTTTTATAATAAGATATATTTATATAATTAGTAGTCAAAAATTTATTTATAGGAAATAATATTAACACATGCATAACACATGTGAGCTTGAATAGTTATTGTTAAAATGTATATATGGTAATTTTACGAAGAGAGTAATAAAAATATCCAATAAATTTTAACTTTATATGATTTTAAGACATAAAAAAGAAACATCTTATCTTTTAATTCTAGGAATAGACAATTAAAAAATGTCTAAAAAGTTTAATGTCACTTGATTCGTTTACATAATGCCATTTTGAATGCCTGGATCTGATGTGATTGAACTTGAAGTCCACTTATTGTTTTAAGAAATTTGATCTCATAATACTTGAACAGTTCTAAAATTTAGCTTAATGTTAAACATTTATATTATAACCGTTGTTCGAATCCCATCTTAAATATAATTTTAAATTTAAATTTTATAAAATATATATTTCAAAAAAGCATAAAAGTACACTGTAATAGATTTTGTTTTAATAATATGGGAGTATGTACTTAAAAAGAAAAAAGAAAAAAGAAAAAAAAGATATAAGTAAAATAAAAATATAGGTAAAAGAGAGAAAGACATGAAGAAATAAGTGAATTGGTTCTAAAATTTTGAGATGAAATGAAATAATTTATAAAAATATTTAAAATATTTATTTTATTATAATTATACCTATATTGTATGGATAATGATAAAAAAATATGTCAAATTTTAGATATAATTATATTATTATTTATATATTATTAGTATAATTGTGAGTTTAAAAATATACATTATTAAATATGTTTTTATCGTTATTTATACCTTATGAATATAATTACTGTGAATATTTTTATAAATTATTCATATTTTATTTATATAAGAATAAAAAAAATTGAGTCTATCAAGAATGATTCATGAGTACTCCAAAAATTTTAAAATAAATTTATAAATTTCTAATCGAGTAATTTTTTAAAATATCTTTGACAATACCAACAATTTTACCAAAAACCAAAATCTTATTTGATTTCCTTAAAAAGCCTTATGCTATTTAAATTTACCTTCCAAATTATCAAGAAATTAATCCCAGATTTTCATTAATTACCAAAATTTTCTAGATTTCATTTATTTACCAAAAAAAAAAAACTATGACTACACACACTATATATACAAATAAATTGTTAGTCACATTTGCTGAATTAGAAAAGAATAAATAAATAAAATTACAAACAATAGCAAAAACCTTTTAACAAACAAGGTACTATGTCAGAAGAAAACAGAGTTCATGTTCTAATGGCCACAGTGGCTGTCCAAAGCCACATGAATCCAATGCTTAAGTTAGCCAAACTTCTTGAATCAAAGGGCGTTTATGTCACAATTGCTACTACTGAACTTGCCCGACAACGAATGCTTAATAAGCACAAGACTGTTTCAACCCTTCAAAAATATACTAATACTACTAGTATCTCTTTGAGTCCCAAAGTCTGCCTTGAGTTCTATTCTGATGGTCTTAGCTTTGACTTTAACCGTGACAATGACATACCTACTTTCCTCAATTCCCTTAGAACTATTGGATATCAAAACCTCTCAAATCTCGTTTCAAATATCCACAAAAATCATAAAATTTCTTGCTTTATTTTCAATCCCTTTATGTCATGGATGTCACATATAGCTTCTGATAATAACATTCCATGTGCTGTTCTTTGGATCCAAGCTTGTGCTCTTTACTCAATTTATTATCGTTTTTTCCACAATTTAATCACAATTTCAAACTTGGATCAAAACCCAAATGAACAATTTTTAAAAGTGCCTTGTTTGCCTTTGCTACAAGTTGGAGATCTACCAACCTTTCTCAACTCTTCAACTCCTCAATACGATACACTTTATGAACTTATGGTTCATAATTTGTGTAAGGTCAATTGGGTTTTGGGGAATTCAATTTATGAGCTTGAAGAAGACATTGTAGACTCTATGACTTGTTTGTCTCCAATATTAACTATTGGTCCCTTTGTCTCATCTTTTCTACTAGGAAAAGAAGAAACAAATAATAGTGATAGTACTATGAATTTGGAGATGTGGAATTCTGACGACTCTTGTATGAATTGGCTTGACAAACAAGAACCAATCTCAGTTGTTTATATCTCATTTGGTAGTATTCTTGTTTTGTCACAAGAACAAATTGATGGTATAGTCATGACTTTGAAGAACATCAAAAGACCATTTCTTTGGGTTCTAAAGCAAGGAGAGGAAGCTTATGGTGATCAAAGTGGAGGCAAAATTCCAAATGGGTTTTTAGAGGAGACAAAAGGGTTTGGTTTGGTAGTGAATTGGTGCCCTCAAGAGAATGTTTTGATGCACAAAGCTTTGGCTTGTTTTATGACTCATGGTGGTTGGAATTCAACACTTGAGACATTGGTTGCTGGTGTGCCTGTTATTGTGTATCCCAAATGGACAGATCAGCCAACAAATGCAAAGCTTTTAGCTGATGTTTTTAAGGTTGGAGTGAGAATTAGATGTGGTGAAAATGGAGTTGCTAGTTCAGAAGATATTGAGAGGTGTATTGAGGAAATTATTGATGGGCCTGAGGCTCATGAGATTAAAAGGAGGGCTTATGAGTTGAAGTTGGTTGCTAGAAAGTCAATGTCTGTGGGTGGTTCTTCTGATAATAATATTGATAAATTTATTAGTGAAATTAGAGGTAATGTTGCGTAGATTATCTTTTTATAAGAAATAAGAAATAGATTTTACATCTCTTGATGAAAATTTGTTGCTAGGCATGTTTTTTTTTATTTAGTGGGAATAAGTCAGGCTTATATAGATCACCATCTCATAATGATATAAAAACTTATATAGAAAGTTATAATGTCGCGATAAACACAATGCTTTTAATACGAAGATAAAATATATTGACTATATTATTGATTGTTTTTTATATTGAAAAATATGATATTCATATTATTTATTTTCAAAATAAAAATAAACATTAAAATTAAGCAGTGAGTCAAAATGATCTTAGTTGATGGAGTCAAAAAGTCTATTAAACAATATAACCACTCTATCATTCAAAGAATCCATATGTATTGTCTTAAAAAAATTTGTGCCTTCGAACATATAAAGTTAACTAAGACATGAGCTTGGACTACTATTGATACATTTGTAAACCTATAAATTCGTTAATTGTATTTATGAACATGTAATTTAAGGAATAAGGATATTACATATAAATTAGATAATGTAGTGACATGTTTATTTGAGATAATCATTAAATCAATTCAATAATAAAATTTAATTACATAAAATAATAATATTATGAAAAAATAAATAAATATGAATAGTATTAAACAAATATTTGGGAACTTGACAGTATATCTAATTGGATATTTACATGTTTTATTTAGTTTAAATACCATGAAAATTGTTACTACACCTGATGTACCTAGGACAAGACCCCTAAATGGTGTTTTCGATAATCACGAGGGCCTCATCCATCAATTATTAGGTAACCTATCATCAACTATTCTACCTTAATAATTCAGCCTCAAGTCCTAGGGACCTCGATATAAGAAAAAGTAAAGATAATAATCCTTATACTCTCTGTCAAAGAGTTCAAACGTAAATGATAATGAATATTCATAATATTTAGTAGAGTTGTCTAAAAACCGGCTCAGATCAGATCAAATCGTAAAATTGGACTGAATTAGAACGGTTCGGACTGAACAGTTTTACAAATCAAACGGTCTGGTCCGATTTGTATTTATTAAAACCATTTTTCAAACGGTCTGGTTCGGTTTAAACCGATTGAATCAGACCGGACCGGTTTAATAAATATATTAAAATTTTCACATTATTTTTCATAAAAGATGTCAAAAAAACTGAACCAAATCGGAAATCGAATCGGATCGAATAGTTTTATAAATCAAACGGTCCGGTTTGATTTGGTCCGAATAATATAAACGGTTCGATCCGGTTCGATATTTTTTCTCAAAACCGGACCGGACCGAACCGTTGGACACCCCTAATATCTAGTACTAGTCACGTGGCTCCCATCAAGGAGTTCAAACATAAATGATCTTGAATATTCATAATATCTAGTACTAGTCACGTGGCTCCCATCAAGGAGTTCAAACGTAAATGATCTTGAATATTCATAATATCTAGTACTAGTCACGTGGCTCCCATCAGTGGATTGATGATACATTCCATTTTACAAAACAATAATATCATAGAGAAAGAAAAACCATACAAGACATAATCATAACCTAGAGAAATCATGATTCTTGTTAACCAAGGAACTACCCTACAACCATCATACTTTCAACTGTTTGGTTTTGTTTGGAAATATTTGATGGCTAACTTCTCTTGAAAAATGACAAAATTCCACTTTTTCATTTCACTATTTCATCACTTTCATAACTTTCATCGTTCCATTTTTCTAGTAACCTTTAAACTTGAATCATGTTGAAGAGATATCATTTAAAACCTGCTTAAAAGAGCCAACCACCACGAGTAAGATGGTTGTGCATCCCTTGTTATTCTAAAAGGACTCATTCTTAACCATCCCATAAGTCCCCACAATGAGTAAGAGGAAGGCCAACTCTGGTCAGAGAAATTAATGAAAATTGATATTGTAAACCGTGAGTTGGTAGAGCTATGAAGACAAAATGAGGAGTTGATAAGGCTTATGGCAGATAAGTTACCTCTTTTACCACCTCGTCCCCAACAATAATCACAAAAAAATCCACCAGAGGGTTCTCAAGCACCCCTATCGAAGGAGGCAAGTGAGGATGAGATACACTATCAAAAGGTATTTAACTTATTTCATACTAACCAAAACCCTGATTCGGTCATTTTCCAAAATCTTGAACCATTCATCATGAATAATTTGTATGGTTTCCTAGCTATGCACAACCAGCTTTTATATCAACTTAATCAATCGATAATCCAATTGGTCTTGCTCCCTATGAACCCAAATGCCCAGAACGCATAATAACACTACATGTATCCTCAACCTCAACTACAAGCCCACAATGCATATTTTAACTTCTTAACACCAAACGTTCTTGAAAAATCACAAAACCTTGAACATGCCAACCATCCATTTCACCCCGACTAACCCTATAGAGAACAGACTACAAGAGATGGAGAATCTCGTTTAGAGGTTGGTGAAGGGAAAAAAATTTCTTAGCTAGTAACATGAAATTGGCTTTAGTGTAATCACCTTTTACTCCCCAAATAGAGAAAATCATCATCCTACACAAAATAAACCTCCATTTTTTTGACAAATTCAATGGAACAATCAACCTCACTCTCTATTTGATTCATTTCAAGCCCTCTATGATGTCAACTTGTGTCCTTCACGGACATAGAGATGCTATATTATGCAAGGTGTTTCTAAGGAGCCTGAAGGGTGTAGCATTGAAGTGGTTTGGAGAACTATCCCCTAACACCATATCTAGCTATGCTAACATTGTCAGGCTATTTATTACACATTTTGTAAGCTACCAAATTGCTCGAAAGAAGGCTCATAACATGCTTTCCCTTACTCAAGAACCCAATGAAACATTAGAGAAGTTCAGAAAGAGGTTAAAAAAAATAGATGTCGAATGTACTAGAGAATTTATTATTGTTGAGACTTTCATAAGGGGAGTCAAGCCTGATATCCCCATCCATGTATCCTTGATAAAGTCCCCTCCCACCATTGAGGATGAATCTATGGTCAAAGACCTAAAATACATACTTTAGAGAATGAGCAAGCTAGAAGAGCAAAAGTAGCTAAGATCTCAACGGCTGTCCCATCTTCCTTTGAGAAGGAAAAAAAAGTATTAGATGTAAAACTCAATCATGTGAAAAACATAAGGCTAGAAATGAAAGTTACAATAGAAATGGGTGGGCGTGAATCGAAAGAACCACACCCAAGTCTATTATAAAATAAATGAAATACTGTTGGAAGTGCTACCTTTTCATCGATAAAAGTAGCCTATAAATAAGCATTACATAGAAAAAAAAAAAACAAACTGATCACTAGCTTAAGTTTTTATAAAATAGGACAATGAAAAGATTTTTTGTAGCCAAAAAAAGCACAATCTTTTCAACTAAATAAATCCCTAAAGACTAGGACAAATTAAGCTACAAAACTTAAATAAATGAATAATAAATCTTAACAATCTCCGTTAAACTGATATTTGCATAGATCAGTTAAAGAATAAACAAACTTCAGCAATTTTGTTAATCCTTCCCTTGAACAACATCTTTTAAAGAACATACCCCAAGCATTCTTTGAAGCTTCACAAACGCAGCTTGCTTAAGTGGTTTAGTCATAATATCAGCCACCTGATTTTCACTTATACATAACACAAAATCAATTATACCTTCATTGCAAAGATTACGCAAAAAATGGTATCCAACATTAATATGCTCACTCCTTCCATGCAAAACTGAATTTTTTTGAAATCTTGATTGTTGAAATGTTATCACAATGGATTGTTGTTGAACCTTGTTGTGGACTTTGAAGTGTTTCAAGCAATCTCCTCAGCCAAATAGCTTGACATAAGGATGAAACAGTTGCAACAAATTCGGCTTTTGTAGTTGACAAAGTCACAATTTGTTGTTTCTTTAATGACTATGATACAACTCCTAAACTCATCATAAAAACAAAACTAGAAGTACTTTTTTCAATCTTCAATATATCCAAAATAGTCACTATCTAAAAAACCAATCTAACTTGATTGTAGATCATTTTTATAAAATATTCCAAAATCTATAGTACCTTTCAAATAACGAAAAATTTCCTTTGCTGATAAGAGATGAACTTCAGTTAGATTTTCCATATATTGGTTGATTACACTAACAACATGCACAATATTTGGTCTTGTCGATGTCAAATACATGAGGCTTCCAACAATTTTCTTATAAAAAGTGACATTCACCTTTGTTTATGTTCCATATCTTATGAGCTTCAGACCAGATTCAGATGGAGTTAAAAATGGATTGCAATCCTTCATTTGAACCTGTTTAAAATTTCAAAGACATTTCTTTTGTGAAATAAAGATACCAGTAGGAGATTGCACTACTTTGATGCCAAGAAAATAGTTCATTAACCCTAAATATGACATTTCAAATTCATTCATCATAGATTTCTTAAAATGAGCTAGCATGAATCCAATATTACTAACATAGTGATCAACAAAACATGTGGTTCTTGCAGCTTGTATCCACATACCAAACATCTAATTCAGGTTCCTCATTGAGATGATGAGCCATCAACAAAGTTTATGCTTCCTTGTTTTCTGCAAAATTTGATTTCTCTCCTTCTTCTTTCTCGTTAGGAAGTTTAGTATAACATTCGGAACAGTAATGACCAAATTTATGACATCTAAAGAATTCTACCTTGGATTTGTCAAATTTTTTATCTCATCCATATTGATAATGCCTACTGCCATCTATATTGCTTCGATCTCCCCTTCCTCTACCTTTACCTCTACCCCTTTCTCTAGAGTTTGAGAAATGTGTAGAGATAGAGGCCTTCAAAGCTTGCTCTTCTGAATTTGAACTTTGGTTCATCTTTTGTTCATGGACCAGTAAAGAGCTTTGCAATTCATCAAGAGAAAATGCAACTATGTATTTTGATTCTTTAAGGATGCACACAACATAATTAAACGTTGGTGTGAGGGTATGTAATATATTCTCCACAATTTTGACATTGTCCATCTTCTCAACATGAAAGTGCATTTTATTTCTTATCTCCAAAGTTCTGGCACAGTAGCTGGTGATAGGTTCCCCATCCTTCATTTGTAGAGTCTCAAAATCGTTGCTCAAGCTTGAAGATGTGCACGCTTCACTCTAGCAGAGCCTTGATATTTTTTCTTCATGGAATTCCAAATATATTTGAAAGTTTCTTTGCTAAGAATTGTTTCCTAGATGGGATTATTAATTGCCTAAAAAAGGTAATTTTTGCCTTTAAATCTTTTAGCTTGCTCCTTTCAACTCGGTTTTTTGGACATTCATCAAGATTGTATTTGGTGCTGGTTCTTCAATTCCAGATCCAACGATCGGCCAATACTCTTTTGATCGTAGAAAATTCTCCATTAGAATGGTCCACTGGTCATAGTGACCATCAAAACTGGAATTGTTACGTGCATAAAATTTGTCTCTAAAGCTATCGTTTCACTATTTTTGAGATGGCACTAGAAGTAGGACTGACAATTGCTCTAGAAGTAGGGTTGACGGCGTTGGTTCCCTTTTACTAGTTTATGTCGCAAGATCGAGGGAAGATAGCGATGGAGATGGTTTCATTTGTCTTCATAGATGAATGACCTAGTAGTAGCGGCTGGAACTTGGGGGAAATTGGTGGCAAAAGTCAATGCATGTGGAATGCTTATTCCTTTCAACGACAACACAACTCTACCTTTGAGATCTTGGGAAATTAGGTAGGGTATATTTTTTTTTGCTTTGATACCACTATTATAAAATAAATGAAATACTGTTGGAAGTGCTACCTTTTCATTGATAAAATTAGCCTATAAATAGGCATTACATAGAAAGGAAAATAACAAACAAACTGACCACTAGCTTAAACTCTTTTATAAAACATGACAATGAAACCATTTCTGCAGCCACAAAAAGCACAATCATTTCAACTAAATAAATCCTTAAATACTAGGACAAACTAAACTACCAAACTTTTATAAATAAATAATAAATCTTAATAGTTTTAACTATCATATAAGAAGAGAACTCTCACCAGTTTAAGGACCTCCTCTATGAGAGTCTTTGGTCGAGGTAGTAGATACAATGATAGGATGCCTATATGTGTAATGGCCCATGAGGAATGATCATCTCAGTCTGAGAGATTAATCAAGATATTGTAGATTAAACATAGATATAGGACATATATAGAGGAGTGCTAATTAAGGGAAATGCAAACACTCCAAATTCTTATCAAGAAAAAGGATGTGTCTAAGGCATAGGTCGAGGAGGAGGGCCACTTAACCTAGAAAGAGCAAGAGAGGGAAGAAACGGTAGCATTGGAAGAGTAGTCCCTTCATAGGGAAAAAACTCGCTATCGAATCAAAACAATGAAGGATAAGAACCACTAGAAAGGGTCAAGGTGGTATACATTATATACAAAGGATCCACTTCGATGGGACAACAAACAATTCTCGAGGAGAACATTTGAGGAAGTGCGGGAGATAAATAAACTCAATTAGCCCCATAAAAATGGTACAAGACCCCCATCCCCTATCTATTTTACCAAATAGGGTAAATATAGGGTAACTTTCCCACACAATGACCCATTTGTCATCTGTTAAGATATAACCCTAAATGCAATAAAATTTGTATTTAAATTTATACTAAAATTGGAAAAAATAAGAGGAATATTTCATTTATTTACAAGAGTTATTTTATTCTTCAAATAAATCGTAAAAATACTCGATTAGTTATATATGCTTAAAAATTAGTATATCAACGTATATACAAGATGATTACTCTTAAGTGAAATAATCAAATTATCTGTGATGATTAATTAAATTTTATATAATAAGATCTTTAACTAAGTCACTAGTACAACCCATATTTATTTGGAATGAAGTGAGTTTAAATCGAGGTGCCTGATATGGATACATATACTTAAAGGTACTTTATATAATAATTGATTATACAAGATTAAAAAAGACATATTAGAATACTGTTAATATCCATTTACTCACAATTGTTTCTCTTTGAAACTTGATAACCATATGTGAGATGATCTTAATTCTAAGTGATTTAGTTGGCCCCTTGATATAGCACCTTAGTGTTTGACTTACTCAGTGATGCCCAAAATGTTGGGCTAAGATACATTATATCTTAGTATCTCTATGTTTATGGTGAGTTGAGAGGTTATCTCACAAGATATAAAATCTACTCTACTTGTTCATAGATTTTAGATAACAGGTAACTTGTTTAGGGAACCAAAACTTGAATGACTATATGTAATCTATAATATGATTATAAATAGTTATTTATAAGTATCACACATAATATGTAATATGATTATAGATAGTTAGTCATACGTAGAGCTTGAATGACTACACATATACCTCTATTCATTAAAGCATCACGCTCAACTATGCATAAGTTGTCTCTACTCATTGTCAACACAGTACCTAATCTAAGCATATCTAAGCTCATTCTTTAATCTCCATCACCTCATGATGTGATCAATTGTTGATATATATATATATATATATATATATATATATATATATATATATATATAATGTTGTGACCTTGCAACCCCTGGTCAACATAGGGCACCCAAACTTAGAGAGATACCACCATATAAGTTTATCACCTATAGGAAACTTTATGACCTCATAACTCGTAGCTAACCCGTGACATATTACTACATAGGCTCATCACCTAGTAAAACTGTTACATCCTTACAACTATTAGTTGATACATGACAACTAAACACTAAGACAAACTTCTCAAAATAATGTGTCTCTTCACTAGACAACAATGTATTTTAACTCTCATCAAAACCTCACTTAATCTCAAATTTTGTACATTTAACCTAGTGTTTTAGAAATATGAGAGAGAGACTCATCTTTATAAATGTACACATTGTATCTTGAATCCAATACTCATAAGGAAAATGGGCTTATCGACCACATCGATGAGCTCTTTGTGAGCTACTCGACAATCATAATGAAAGGAATTTCAAACATGAAGAAATGCCCAATCCCTAATAGGATGACACAATAAATAATCAAACACCTAACAATCCAAACTATATACAAACTAAGATAGTGAATGTGCGTAACAAGAAACACAAAGATGCGTCTTAAGTGACATGACTTACATGATCAACACTTACTTTAGCTCGAGCACTCTATATTTTTATTTATTGATGTGATCAAATCATACTTTAGATTGATCGCTCTACCTAGTTCTTTAACAACGTGATCTTCTCATAATTTATCATGAGCACTCTATTTGGTTTTTTATTAAGGTGATCAACTCATTATTTTAATTTTGCCTAATATTTTAGCTCGGAACTAATCATGCCAGTCTTCCTAGGTAAAAGTTTTAGCTCGAGCGCTCTACCAGGTTCCTTACTAAAGTGATCAACTTTTATTTTAATTTTGGCCAACCCTTTAACTTAGAATTGGATGGGCTAGTATCTTAGGGCAAAATCTGAGCTAAAACACACTACTTGGTTCCTTACCAAAGTGATAAGTTTATTATTTAAATTTTTGCCAAACTTTTAACCTGGAACTTGGAATATTAGTGATGAGTGCTTGAAAAATACTATTATTTTTTGATTTATTTGTACTTAAATGAAATAAATAGATTTCAATTTATATTATTTTTGCATTACTTAAGAAAATATATGTTTTCAAAATCATGAGTATGTTTTATTGTTTTTTAGGTATTTTTGGCTTCAAAATTGATTCAAAAGATAAACATTTAAAGAATCATATATAAAGCACTCATTGACTTGAGTTACGAAATGGATAAGTGTTGGTCTCGGTGAGATTTTTTCTAGAAAAATTGAGGCAAACCAAAATGACACACTTGCTATGGCATGGATAAATGTAAGTCGTGACATGTGAAGCTTTCTCCCTCACGATCCACTTTTATCTTCTATTTTCAACTATAAATAGGACTTGTTTTTTCTAATTTCAACACACCAGAATCATAGAATAGAAAGAATAGTTTTGTAGTTTACAATTTTTTTCTCTAGTCATTTGTAGAAGTAGTTTTATGTTAGCTGTTCTTCCACTATGAAAAGATGTAATAGAAAATCCTCCAATTGTAAAGATGATCCAAGCATTTTAAGAAGGTAGTGACAACTTATTCAGAGATATGAAATAATTTTTATCAAGAAGGGATAACTTTATTGTTATATCTTTTATTTCTCTTTGTAATTGGTACGTGAGATTTTAGTCTCTACTTCCATTAATTGGAAGAACGATTTTGTAATTTAAATAAATAAAAGTTTAGATTTATTTCTTCTTCACAACTTTAGAACTTTAATCATAAATTAATGATGAGTCAAATTTTGATTTATGATTAAAAAAATATTTTAGAATTAAGCGTTAGACGCATCATCTGTGCTTAGTTGTGCAAAATGAATAATAATTTTTTTAATTTCATTGATTTGTATTAAATTATATGTTTGAAAAATAACTTTAATTATAAATTAAAGATGGATCAAATCTTGATTTATAATTAAGAATATAAAGTTATCAATTGATTGAAAATCTTGGTATATATATATATATATATATATATTTCTTTAGTTTACTAGTTAATCAATCTCAACATCAGTCAACGAATAATTGATTAATTAAGTATCATTTAAAACTCACCATGATTATATGAAATTTTATTTAAAAAGAAATTAAATTAGTAAAACCAAGCTTATATTTAAATTATTTAACTTGTTCTATCTATAAAGGTTATGCTTGTTAAAATCTTATATACATTCATCATCCTAGGTTTGACATAGTTAATTTATCATTTTTATTTATTACTTTAATTTATCTGTTTTATTTACTTACTTTCTTTATATATTAATTTAATTTAGACCTTATGATTTAGTTCTTTCAAACCACAATCTGTTAGAATGTTTAGGACTTTGTTTTACTTAACTATAATAGAAAATAATTTAACTTTTTAAAACCATTGCAATTCTTTGAGAGACTATCTCGAGAGTATACTTGTCGTTTATTACTTGTAAACTTTTTATAAATACAAAATTTGACTATCAAGTTTTTATACATTAATTAGTCTTCTAAGACAAAATGCTTAGCTCAAGTGCTCTACTTTGTTTCTTACCGAGGCGATCAACTCATAGTTTAACTCAAGCACTCTACTTGGTTTTTTATCGAGGTTATTAGATTGTACTTTAGCTCAAGTGCTCTATATGATTCTTTACTAAATTGTCATGCTTATACTTTAGCTCGAGCACTCTACTTGATACTTTACCAAAGTGATGAGCTCATACTTTTAAATTACACTTGGAGAGGTACTCGTTATGCTATCACATGACACTCGCCCTACTTTCTTAAATTCTTGGTATATCTTTTAAAACGAGAAGTTTCTAAATCTTATGTTTTACCTGAAATCCTGAGCCGATGGGCACCAAATCTTTGGAAATATTTTAAGAATGAAAATGACAAATAATTTGGATATATTATGGGTTTGATAATACCCCACTATATATATATATGTGTGTGTGTGTGAAACAGAGTACACATGTCATTACAAAGGAGATCCATGTAGGATTATATCATACGAGGGTAAAATGGTAAGTTACAAAGCTTTGTACAAAACTTGTACATAGTTATGCAAATTTTACAAAAATATTATATTAACTTTTATACAAATACAAAATAAAATAAAATAAATCTATTTTGAAGAACATGGAAAAAGTTAATATATAAATTAAATCTAAAGTAAATTTTAGAATATTTTAGTTTCAAGTTAAAAATATTAGTCAACAAAAATAATCAAAATAATTTAATATTTTGAGGTAATATGTAAGTTGTATATAAGTTGTAAATAATTTTGAAAGACTTACAAAAACCTATTATATGTATATATATAATAAAAAGAAAATTTTAGATATTCATAAAATAAATATAAATCTTGCAGATGTTTCATCATGATTGTTTGGAGCTCCAACAAGGGCATTGATGGCAATCAACAGGACTTTGACGAGATCGCTAGTATTAACCTTAAAAATGAGCCATTGATTCTTGGTAGTTGGGGGTAATTTTGTAAAGACATCTTTCATTATAATATAAAATTGTGTTTTGATTATAATCATACTATTTATGTTATTTTATCAATTTAATACATTAACACATTATACATGTCTTGAACTCGCATTCTTGTCATTCAATTAGTGGTATATAACTAAGATTTATTATTATTTATATTTTAAAGTACAGAAAAATATGATTCAGAAATAAAAGAAAGAAAAAACTAGTATTCTTGAGCTTATTAGCTAAACTAGAACCAGTCCGGCTCGATGAGCTTAGCATTAAAACCCAGCAAGTCATACATGAGTCAACTCTGGCCAATTGGTCGACTTGACATAGCCTCTATGAATCGAGTACTTTTCTAAAGCCGTCGTCTGAAATTCAAACTTACTTTTATTAATTATTTCAACTTTTTTAATAACTAAAAGTCAGAAATGTCTAATATAAACCTAAAACAAAATAAAGTAGAAAGTTCGCCACAATATATGAGAAACGATTTGAGTTATAGACATATTAAAAAATTATACAAATATTATCCAACCAATCCTATTAAAACACAATTAATATTTATTTTCAAAATTATTTAAAAATATAGTATTTAGTCTCAAAAAGAAACAATTAAAACTAATCTCTTGGATTGTATCTATGTATGTTATTTTAGGTATTAGAAAAAACTTAAATTTAAGTCACTAATGTATACATGTATAGGAGTGATAATTGTTAATACGATACGATAACGTAACACAAAATTAACACAAACATAAAATAACATGATACGATATGATATGATCTATTTTAAAATATTTGTTAAACAAATAAAATACAACACAATATAATAATCTTAAATTAACCTGTTAAATTATTATTTATTTTATGGTTTCTGACACAAACACAAATCAATTCAATTTGATCTGATTCGAATAAATTTAATAAATTATATTTGATTAAAATAATATATTTTTATTGATATTTTTAAATGATAACAAGATTATTTTAATATAAAATGATATCATTATGATAAAAATATTTTTATTAATAAATTGAGTGGTAAATTTATTTATCAAATAGAATATATTATTGTCTCTACGTGTGTTAACGTTGGCATTTAAAAAAAAAATCATCCGGTGGAACTAATATTTCAAAACCAAATTCCAATCAAATATTATTTTTCCTCCATTTGAACTTGGGGTTCAAGTCATCGATTAACTCATGTTCTAATTTGCATACTTATATTTCTTACATCTTTAAGAAGCAACCCAGTTATTTCCTATAGTCATGCACATACTCAAATAGGTCAATGGTCACATTTGTTTTGAATATGGTAATTGAGAAAATTCACAGGTTTATTTTGAAATGTAAAATAACAACCCCTTTCTCAAATACTTCAGTCAAAGAAGAATAATAATATCTAACTTTGAATTTTATTAATTATCGCCTTTATAAATATCACATATCTCTCTTCCATTTAAACATCACAAACATAAAACTATCCAAACATACAAAATACTTCCTTTTAGCTTTGAAATAAAAAAAGAAAGTATGACTAAAAATTTTAGTTTCCTTTTATTCATTGCTTTGTTGTTGAGCTTCAAATTCTCTCAAACAGAAGGAAGAGTATTGATTGGGAAGAGATTGGAAAGGGATGCAAGTAGAGCAATTGGGGGTTTCTTTGATGGGTTATCACTTGGAGCTATAAAACAGTCGGGTCCAAGTCCGGGTCAAGGGAACAAGTTCACACAGGTTCAACCACTCGGCGGCATTAAGGACTCGGGTCCAAGTCCGGGTCAAGGGCACAAGTTCACACAGGTTCAAACACTCGGCGGCATTAAGGACTCGGGTCCAACCCCGGGTCAAGGACACTCCTTTACGAATTCTCATACACTCGGCGGCATTAAGGACTCGGGTCCAACACCGGGTCAAGGACACTCCTTTACGAATTCTCATACACTCGGCGGCATTAAGGACTCTGGTCCAACACCGGGTCAAGGACACTCCTTTACGAATTCTCATACACTCGGCGGCATTAAGGAATCGGGTCCAACCCCGGGTCAAGGACACTCCTTTACGAATTCTCATACACTCGGCGGCATTAAGGATTCTGGTCCAACCCCGGGTCAAGGACACTCCTTTACAAATTCTCATACACTCGGCGGCATTAAGGACTCGGGTCCAACCCCGGGTCAAGGAC
The DNA here is from genome assembly GCA_037013495.1 of Hippophae tibetana. NCBI lineage: Eukaryota > Viridiplantae > Streptophyta > Magnoliopsida > Rosales > Elaeagnaceae > Hippophae > Hippophae tibetana. Next base: position 24,185,368 of record CM072811.1, read on the forward strand.
ACTCCTTTACAAATTCTCATACACTCGGCGGCATTAAGGACTCTGGTCCAAGCTTTGGAGAGGGACACAAGTTTACAAATGCTAAGACTCTTGGAGAGATTAAGGACTCGGGTCCTAGTTCGGGTCAGGGACACTAAGTATAAATCAAGCAATGTTTCTATGCTAATTTAGCAACGTACATGCGTACATAAAAGATTTTTTCGTGGTTTAATTTTTCATTAATATTAAATTTCTCAATTGATTACTTGAATATAGTAGTAGTGTTCATCTTAGTATTTGTTATCTTTCCTGCATTGGCTAGTATTCTTTTGTAAGAGTATGATAATTTTCTATTCGGTAAACTGTTCTAATTGGATATTCTATTTATTTACATATTAATTAATATAATTTACGAGTTTATATTATTAAGTCTGTGCTAGATTTACTATATATTTTTTATAACAATTTACAAATTCATATACATGTATATAAGCAACCATTGAATATATATATATATATATATATATATATATATATAAAATTTGGATGAATTTGAAATGATATCATTACTTACATAAAATTATTTAATTAAAAACTATAACTCTAATTGTGATTGCAATATATAAACAACCATTTACCTCAACTTTGATCGATGTATGACAAGAATAGAAAATAAGTATTTTTTTATTTACTAAAGAAAAATAGTTAATTAAGGTACGAAGTTGTTAGTTTTATTAATTCTTAATTTCAAAGTCTCACGTTAGTTTTGTATTAATTTTTTAAAGAACTTTTGGCCAATAAACAAAAAAGCTCATTCTATCAATTTACATCAAACAATAAATAATACACATTTTATTAAAGAAAGTCTTATCTACTTTCTTCTATTTTAGAGAAAAGTGTCAATCAATACCTTCGTAAACCTTAGTATGCCTTTAATCCATTATATATAAAAATGTATTTTTTAATCTATCAACTTTGAAAAAAAGACTAAATAATAACATATAATATCATTTTAATAAGAGTAAATAAATTTTTTTATCACCCAATTTTAATGGTTGTTATAAAAATACTATCAAATTTTTATTTGTTACTTCAATATCATTAAACTTTACAAATATTACAAAAATACAATCAAATTTTTTTTATTACTTTTATACCATTAAACTTTACAAATGTAACAAAAATATTATGGACGTATGGGTAACGTGTTGTTAACTGATTAATGTGGATGATATTTTTTTTAACATTTTACAAGGTTTAATGATATGGAAGTAACAAAAAAGATTTGATGATATTCTTGTAAACGACACCAACTTTATAATCTGATGGACTTCTACAATTGTTCTCCCTTTTTTTTATATTTCTAATTGTTTAAAAATATCATATTCTCTTTTCCGTTTGAAAGTTAAGTCCTCTTATCCATGGGATAGAGGAATATCTCTAAGATAATCCTACTCTAAAACTATTAGGTGGCGTTGGTTCTCAAAATGGAATCAAAATGAGAATGCGAATGGAATGGAAAGTAAACAATTTTGTTTAGTTTGACCACTAAAATCAAAGAAAAAAAATAGTATTATAGAGTTTGAGTATTTGAGATTTTGGATTTAAGGTTTAGGGTTATATTTGTGGGTTAAGGTTAGGGTTATATTTGTAGGCTAAGGTTTAGGGTTATATTTGTAGGCTAAGGTTTAGGGTTAAAATTATTATTTTTATAAATAGGGTTTTGGGTTTTGGGATTTAGGGTTATATTTGTGGGTTAAGGTTTAGAGTTAAAATTATTATTTTTCTAAATAGGGTTTAGGGTTTTGAGATTTGGGATTTGGGGTTTAGGGTTATATTTGTGGGTTAAGGTTTAGGGTTAAAATTATTATTTTCTAAATAAGGTTAAGGGTTTTAGGATTTAGAGTTTAAGATTTAAGTCTTAGGGTTATATTTGGGGTTGAGGTAAAATTAAGAAAAAAAATTAGATGAGAATGAAATCATGATTCCTTAAGGAGGAGAAGGAATTCCGATTTTTTTTCTTTTAGGAATCGATTTTATTTCATTCCCACTTTTCAGTCCAACCAAACATGAGATTAGAGTTTTTAATTAGAATAAAGTTAATATAACTAAAGGTGTCATGCTTTAGAGATTTTAGAATGCTTGAATAGTTGAAATATTACTATGTTTGTCATACTCTAGAATTGGTATGTCAAGTTAACTAGTTGTCTTATGTTAGCTATAATATAAATATGAGGATCTCTTGTCAGAAAATGAGTGACATGTTAACCACAAATTCATGGATCGTGGAAATAATATAGTGTATTATAAGTATAGATATCGATTTCACTAAAAATTTAATTGCTTTGCAATTGGGTACCAATTAAATATTATTTGAACATTATAAAATTCAATAAATCATAAAAAAACTATTAAACTGAAAAGTATACAAATATCAAAGTAAGATCTAAAGAACTTAATCTTCAAATTTTCTACCTATATGAATGATTAAAAATCCACAATGTCATTGCCATGATACTTTTGTTTGGTAATTCACTTTTACCTTTCATCTAAAAATAACTAATTAATTAAAAAAATCTATTTTACAAAACAACAACTAGTCAAACACATTCAGAGTTGCCTTTTTTCCTCCCTAATTATAATTCATTGTAGCCACCCATTTTCATTAAGCTTTTTACTTCAGTCTCAATCAAACCATTTATGTTAACAAACATGTGTATAAATTTTGTTTTTATTTTTATATATTTCACCTATTCAATTCAACCATATATACATATTCTACTTTTGTACTATTCTATTAGATTCTTACTTAAAAACCCATATATTTACCTTTTAAGATAAAAGATATTGACACTTGATCATCATTGAGAAAATATAAGGGTTTTTAAGATTTTTTTATCCTAAAAAAACTTTATATTTTCTTAGCGATGATGACCAAATATCAATATCTTTTTTTCTTTTTTAGATGTGGATTAAAATTTTCTTTTTATTAAATAAAGGAAACAATAAAACATGAGATTCAAACTTGGGTCTAAAGTCGTGGAACGTGGAGTCTTATTATTTGAACCACAAGTTAATATCTTGTTTAGAATAATGCGAAAAATCCATAAGTTTCTGCATTCTTTTTTTTTTCTTTTGGCTACACTTTAGGATTTTTTTTGTATAAAAATAGTTTATCCATTATTTTATTGCTATTTGTGTCAAAGAAACATTAACTTACCATTTAGATCAACATTATATTGAGTGAAATTTATAATATACAAATATAAATTTATTAATATTGGATCCAAACAAGTAAACAAATTACTTGTATTATACTCATAATAAAAGATACTATAACATCTTTCAAAAGTAATTCAAAAATTGAAGAGAAATACAAACACTAAAAAAAAAAGCTCTCAACTCACACTCAAACTAAGAATACAAAGACTTATTTGTTTTGGATAAGATGATTAAACCAAATGCAAGGTAGGCTATTTATAGTCCTCATTATACAATCTACACTATACAAATATAAAACTAAGAAATAATTCTAGCCACACAAGTATTATCACATTCTACACACTTCTCTTTTCTACATCCTTCAACCACTCCATTTATTTTTCTACATCCTTCAACCACTCCATTTATTTTTCTACATCCTTCAACCACTCCATTTATCTAGTTGCTATTGTTTTTCAACACTCCCCCTCAACACCAACTCTCCATAAGGAAAAATGTTATTCATATTCATCTGTCACTTTGAATCTGATTCCTTCCAAATGTTGGGTGTGCTTTCTGATTCCATTGGTTATTTTAACACACTCTTCACTGCTTGTTTCCTAAGGTGCGACCCCATGAAAGATGAAAAAATTTCTTACCAATTGTCGTTCCATTCAGACTCTCAATTGCATCCTCAGTATTTTTCCTATCGGTAAACTATACAAAACCACATGTTTTCCCAACTGGTATTTTATTATGAATTAACTCACCAAATTGACGAAATACTTGTTTTAGCACGTCATCACTGACGTTTGGATCTAAACAACCAATTAACTCATCAAGTAGTTCGGAGAAACGCCACTTGCTAGGTTCTCTACCTGCAGAAATTTTAGCCTTCTCACTCTTATACTTCTTCTTCATAATATCAATTCGATTCTTACATTGAATATCAGTCTTAGGATTCTTTAAATAGTCCTATCTACTATTCACAATAATAGTAACCTATTTCTAATGCTTTTGCTTGAGATTTCCTTTACTCAATTCCACATATCTTTCACCCCAAGCATCGATTAACACCGATGTAACACCTTAACTCCAACAATCCTCTCTTCCACCTCTTCCACTATCATTCCTCATTTGTTGTTGTTCTGGGATTGGCAAGGTTAGGGTTAGGTAGTTCTAACTCATTTGTTGTTTTGAAGGTGTTATTGATGCCACTGTCACCATTATTAGACTGTTCTACCTAAGAGATGACTCTGGAGATATACTTTCTGACGAAGGATGCGATTGGATCTTATCGTCTTACTCCCATGGAATCACATAATGAATAACATCATCCTTTGCAACATTAAATCTTATGCTATCATAACATGATCTCCTTGTCAATCTATCTATTTTTCTATCACCATCAGGCTTTGAAAAAGAAATGCCTTGTTTATAGTTGGAATCCCTGTTATCTGGGTCTGTCCACCAGTCAGATGGAACACGACGCTCTTCTCCAAAGTGCTTCGTGTTTGAATTTTCTGTTCAACGATCCATCTTGCGGTTGTCACCAAGATCTTTATCTCCATCTCTCCAGCAATCTTTGCACAAAGATGAATTGGTGTCTCTCTCCTTATCACACCATCGATCATGACTACCAGTTTCCATATCCAATAAGAATGGCCTGAACATATCCTTTTTCTTCTTGATATCATGAACCTTTTTACTATTTCCTAATAATTTCGTGATGTTTGAGTAATTGCCAAAGGAAGGGTTTGAGTTGGGTGGGTTTCCCACGGTTACCTTTCTTGACTTAATATCTCTTGGCTTTGGTAGAAGCCTACCTAGCATCTTTGGCCTTTCTTCCCTAAGCAAAGGTAAATATCTCTTCCCACTGATTTTGGTTGAACCATTAGTAGTTATCTTTTTATCCTATTCAATAAGCAGATCATGATCTGTACTTTTCTCAAGAGTACAGTTGCCAACATTTTTCACAATTGTAACCATTAAAGCTAATTTTTCTTCCTCTATAGCAAATAATGCTTTGGCATCCCAACCATCTTTGCTATTCTCTTTAGAATTGAAAGTATCTATATTACTTTCAACAAGTTTTTTCTTACTCTAACAATATTTTACTATATGATCTATCTTCTTGTTGTTGTAATACTCACCATCAAATTTTCTGTTGTTACTGCAATTCTTCTGAGCTCCCCCTAGATGAAAGCCTCCATTTCCTTGAGAAATTTTTCCTCTATCGCCATCCTTGTTAGATCTACTACTATTGTACTTCTTGAAAATGTCTATACTTTTGCTAGTATAGAATGCTTCTTCCTTACCCTTCAACAAGACTCTTCTTGACCGGCCAACAAATTCTCAAACTCAATAAGAGATGGTTGTGTCGGCCATCCTTGTATAGCAATAACAAACCCTTGATATTTAGGTCTTAAACCATGGATAATTATTCTCTTTATCCCGGTTTCTCCAATAGGAGCTTTCAGATATAACTCTGAAATTTCGAGGCATAACGACTTCACCTTGTGAAAGTACTAGGAAATTGTCATGTCGCATTGTGCCATCGATAGCAACTCATTCTTGAGAAGTTACAGTCTTGTATCATTCTTCTTTGAAAAAAGTGTAACAAGAGTGTCCCATGCTTCCTTCGGTATTTTGACATCTCGAATATGCTCTAACATTTCTTCTTCAATTGTGGTCTTTAAAGCAAACATCGTTTTGCCTGCTTTTATTTTCCACTTTCGTAAAATATCGTTTGCATCTTCCGTTGTTTTTTGTGTAAATTTGTCACCACCAACAACCTCTCACAAGTCTTGAACTTGTAGTTAAGACTCCATACATGTTTCCCATGTGTTATAGTTTTTATTGTTGAGCTTCTTGATTCCTCCAACTACTTGAAGGTCACCCATCATGTCAGAAAGACTTCGACTATACTAAACAAGCTTAACTAAGAAACTTGCAGAGTACAAAACTCCTCACAACTTAAGATAACTTCACTAAGAACGATTCTTGATTGTTCCACTATGATACCAATTGTTGTGTAAACGAATACTTTTTATCCATATTTTATAAATTTTCACATATGCATGTTTACGATAACAACATATTCTTTATAACAACATATTACATGTTCATATTCTTTATAAATCTAACACAAAATTATTCAATTTTTATTTGACATTGTTTAATCCCACATTGGCTAAGAATAAGGCAACAATGCTGCTTATAAGTTTGGGCAACCCTTTAACTCACAAGCTGGCTTTTGGGTTCAGAGTTAGGCATGAGTTTCTAAGTTGGTATCAGAGATAGACTCTTGGCTTCTTCACCCTCCATCGGCCCTCGTGCCGTAAATCTGGACTCCAGCCGATGTAGATGGGGGACGTTAAGTCCCACATTGGCTAAGAGTAAGACAACAATGCTGCTTATAAGTCTGGGCAACCCTCTAATTCAAGAACTGACTTTTGAGTTCAGAGTTAGGCTTAAGTTTCTAAGCGACATATGAGGAAATCTTTGTCATAATCTTCATCATAATAGGAGTTCAGTGTATTCACTTTATAGTTTTAATAATCTTTCATATGGGACCTCTTCGTGGTTGAAAGATAATATGGCCCAAATGATGGATATCTTTGTGATACAATAAATGAGTAAATTTACACAAAATTAGAAGAATTGCTCCAACTAGATTCTAATAATGTATATATTTTGTCTTATGTTACCTTTTTCACAAATATAGCCTGGAAAGTTGTTTGGATGAATAACTAGTTGTCTGATAATACTCTTTTTTTTCATGTTATTGCTTCATCTTCTTGAGTGTTCATTTAAGGTCCTTCGTATGCTTCAGATAAAGCTATATGATTATCTTCTTATTCATATAGAAGAAGCACAATCTTACAACGGCCATGTGAATTTTTACAAGCAAATACAACTTATTGAATTTAGAAATTTATTGTATCAAGTTTTTATATGTAATTTTCATTTATTTTAAGTGTTGGGGAACTACGAGTTATGGCTTTGGAGTATCAAGTCTCGTGAACTTCTATTTGAAACAATTCTTTTAGTACAATTCCCTCAACCATGTGCAAGTGATTTTTTTTGTAGAGTTGATTTTCTTTTTTCTTTTTTCTTCATGGGTTAGGATAATTTTGTTTAGAAAACAAAAATTGCCCATGCTCTATGCTAAACTCACGTGGAATAAGAAAGAAATATAATGGGAGAAAGGGATATAGAAAAGAAATTAAGGTTAGGAATTGCAAAATGTAAAAATTAAGTAGAAATGATAGAAAATTTGAGAAGAGAGATAATTTTAGGAGTATTTAATTCATATTAATAGTTGACTTCAATTTACAATTATATAACTATTTATAAGATTCTAATCATGATAATAAAATTCTAATATATAATTTAAAACTCATATTGATTATCTTAATATATTTAAATATAAAATTATAAGATATTTTAATTTTTAAAATCCTTAATATCTAAATACTAATAAATATCTTAATTTATTTACTATTGATTCCATCATTTTTCCTCTTTAAGAAATTTTCTATAAACGATAAAATCATAAAATATCGTAACAAAATTCGATAATTTCAACCAACATTTTGGGAGGAGTTAAGAGTGAAAAACTAGCAACTTTAAACATCATATCTAGCAAAATGATTTGCAACAAAAACAAGACACTACAATGCCTTGGTTAGAATATAAACATCTTTTTATATTATTAAAAATAATTAGTTTGTATAAAAGAAAGTATAACAATTGACTTAAGAAGTAGACAAAGAATACTTTTCACTATAATAGATTTGTCTAACTATTTTTTACGGTGATACTCTTAAAATAGTATTTGAAGTAGAAATTAATAGTATCTCACATATAATATAAGTTCTAATTTTGATGGATTTAAGATTTATAGTATTTTTATCCTATTTTTTCATATTAGATAATCCTTCCTCTTTATCCAAAACAATTGAATTAGTTTGAATTCGAAAAAAAAAAATACTACAATTTGACAATTTTACACTAATATACAAAAATAACGATATTTAATATCAAACTTAATGAAGATTTATTTAAAAGAATAAAATTTATTTAGCTAATAACTATGAAACATTCAACTTTATGAAAATAGGTAACCAATATATATGTACTGACAAGAATTCTTGAAGATTTTATAGATTAGAATGCAAAGAGAGATTGGCTGGAAATCATTGACACAGACACCTTTGGTAATACTAAAATAAATGTATAAATTGCACTCTCTTTAACATACTAATAAATGAAGAAATCTTGAATAACATTAACCACATCCATTCCTATATTCATGCCCAAACATCTCAGATTTTAAATAAGAAAAAAGTGCGTATGAGTGATTTTATTTTCAAAATTTAAATTAATATATTTGTAAATATCTTAATTATTTTTAAAAAAAATTAATATTTTAATCACTTTATTTTTTACATTTTTTAATTTTTTGATACATTTTATTTTTCAAAAATTTACAAACTCTAATTAAATGTTTAAAATAATAATAATAAATTTATTAAAATGTATTAATTTTAAAGACAGTAATTAATGTATATGGTTAGTAAACACTAGGGGTGTCCATAAACCGGACCGGACCGGATTAAATCGTAAAACCGGATCGGATTGGACCAAACTGAACGGTTTTACTAATCAAATGGTCCGGTCCGGTTTGTATTAATTTTAAACCGTTCAAACCGGACCAGACTGGTTTAATAATATATTAAATTTTTTACATTATTCTTCATTAAATTATAAAAAAATCGAACCAAATCGGGAATAAAACCGGACCGAACGGTTTTATAAGTCAAACGGTCCGGTCCGGTTTTTATTTCTTAAAACCGTTTCAAACGGTCCAATCCGGTCCGGTGCGAATAATATGAACGATCTGGTCCGATTAATTTCTTTTTAAGGAAAACCGGACCAGACCGGACCATGTACACCCCCCGGTAAACACCACACCTAATATTAAAATTATTCATAGAACCAAAAATAAAAAAAATAAAAAAAATCAAGTGAGTTGTCGGCGTATCTATTCCGTTCTGTTTGGATTTCAAACTGACTCTCAGTCAGTGGCCAGAGAGAGAGTAATACTGACCGGTAGTTCCTACAAGAAAAAGGTTGATTTTTTAGTCGCTTGGTTTGTTTAGCGAAATGGGCAACTCTTCCAAGGATGGCTCGGTCGCTGATGGCGGTGCCTCTAGAGGCGACTCTCAGCCTTCCGAAACCTTCCTCTACACCGAGGGCGAGAAGGTCCTCGCTTTCCACGGCCCTCGTCTTTATGAAGCTAAGGCACGGCCTCCTCTCATTTTTTTCCCTTTTCCGAATTTTTCTTTGTTTCTTCTTGGATGAATTTATGAGTTTTTTTTTTGTCTGTTCTGTGCTTCTATTATTGGTCAGTGAAATAATTGAGAAACTTTAATAGATTGGGTACTCATGGTTACATGTAATTCGGATCGGATTTATGTGTGTATTGTTTAAATATGGTTCTTGAATTATAATAATCTTGTTCATTGTTCATTTGCCGAGAAAATTGTTAAATGAAAAAATTGATTGAAGTGTATAATACGCCTCATTGAAGGTTATTACCTGTGTTGACAAGATTTAGGGTTTATTGAGTTAATGTGTTCAACAATGTATTTTCATATTCTGTTGAGAGTTACAAGTTAAAGAATTATAATATTTTCTATTGTAGGTTCAAAAGGCTGAGCTAAGAAACGACGACTGGAAATACTTTGTTCACTACCTTGTAAGACTGATAGGGCAACTTAGCATTTCTTGTTTGTTCAATAGTGGATAAACTATGGAGTGCCTTAGTAGAACACAAACTGAAATGATGTTTGTTATTTTGCAGGGTTGGAATAAAAAGTGAGTGCGAATTCATTTCGTTACCCTATGTTAAAGTCTTCACTTAGTGCAAATGCTATTTTTTATTTTAATAATTATGCCCTTTTCTAAAGCGGGTACAGAAATATTTTCTCTGGCTTCAACATCTTGCCAACAGTTGGGACGAATGGGTAGGTATGGACCGTTTGATGAAGCATACTGAAGAGAATTTGCTAAAGCAACAGGCCCTTGACAAAAAACTGGGTGTAGACAAGAATTCAAAGTCAGGAAGATCTTCTCATTCTAAATCTAAATGCCCTACCGGTAAGTTTTGATTTCTTTAACTTGACTGTATCATTTGAGGACTTGGTATCAGTTTTAAGATGCATGGGTTATATGATGTACATTTCCCTTATATTTTATACTTTGGGGAATTTTTCAGTGCTTACATTTTATCACTTTACTCCATGCTTGCTTTGCAACCATTCTCTACGCTAGTTATAATGTCTTGTATTTTGTAGATGCAAAGTTGGAGAGAGATGAGCCGAAGAACAATGGTATTCATTACCTTTAGTATTCTACTTTGCATCTTACACTGTTTTATAGTTGTGGCTTCAATATTCTTCATTTTTTCTATTATCTTTTTTATGCTTCCATTTGAATGTCCTCTGCCCCAAAAGTTGTTCCTAATCCGTTTAAATGTCCAACACATTTTCAACTGAAATTAGTCTGTTAACAAATGTACCTTACACTTATCCATTGTTCCTTTTGATGATTTTTCATTCATTCATATTTGTTGCAGTGGCAAAGGGGAAAAAGCGAAAGAATGACTCTGGTGTTGAGGTTTGTTTTGTATTAAGATTGGACCTATTCTTTTGAAATATTATTCCCCCTCCTTTTTCTGAACATTGTTACTCTAGTAGCGTACCTTAGATACCTATTTGTTTTTATGATTTCAGCCTATGAGATTATATTGTATTGTCTTTATTAAATTGTAGTCTATCTCCTTGAAAGGAGAATGGAATGAACTATGGGAGAAACAAATGCTGTTATTATCTTAGTGTGTAGAAATTGAAACAATAACTTCTCTTGCTCTTATTGTTAAATATTTTCTAGGCCAAACTTAGTCTACTTGTCCACAGAGAGCTCAAAGATACTTCATTTAGGAAGTGTGAAATAATCTGCTTCTAGTCCAGTGTGTCAGCCATTCTTGTTTATAGTGTTTTAATAAGTTGCTTCTATAAATGTCAGAAGGATGCTGTATCTTCAGAAAAGGTTGTCAAGATTCAAATTCCATCGACACTGAAGAAGCAACTTGTTGATGATTGTGATTATGTTACTAAGCAAGATAAGGTTTTATTAGCTATTAGAAACTTAGAATTGCTTTGCTCTTGTCAATATCATTATTGGTTTTGACAGTGATTTTACTGAAGAAATTAATTCTTTTATGGAGTTCTCTTGGTTTTTATAGAAACCCGGCTTTATCGTAAAATTCAAATGCTTCTTATTCTAAGCTTTTTGAGCGCGTAACAGTAATCTTCTCCAATCTTGTTCTGAGTAGCATTTTATTGGGATTCTGTATTTATTTAATCTCTTTGAACATCTGCCTCTGAGTTTCGCTTCTTGTTATTAATCTTTACTTTAAACTTTGAGTGTTTGCCTTTTGTGCCTATGCTGATTCTTACTCTCATAAATTTTATAGGTTTTCAATCTTAATATTTTATTATCCATCTACTTTGTTATCTTCGTAGAAGTACATTTGTTTTATTTTTTGTTTTTTTTAATGAATCATTATATATTTACTCTTTACTAGCCACTTTTTCAGTTTTAATTTTGTTGTGCCTATAGAGATTTGCTTCACATTTTAGATTGATATCTGAAATCTCTGTTTTACAGCTTGTTATACTTCCTCGCTCGCCGACTGTTGATGAAATTTTATCTAAGTACCTTGATTACAGATCAAAGAAGGATGGCATGTAAGTATACATCATGCAAAGTAGGAATAGAAATAATAGTTATTTTAGAATTTTTTTATTTTTGGATATTTATTTTAAATTTTTTATTGTTGGGATTTCCGCTTGTTAGTCCATTTGGCACGTAATTCGATTGAGGATTAGTACATTTATAGAGATTTATCTGCTAGTAATAGAATTTCTCTGTAAGATATATATTGCTATTATGTGAATTTATGAAAACCTGTGTCACTGGTTTTATGGTTTCTTTATACTGATTTTAGCTATTACAAACTATTATCTGGAGTCAACTTGTTCTTGTTGATTCTTTTTTTTTTTTTGGTAGTTAATCTTTATTGGTTCATGTATTCATTCTTGATGCAGGACCACCGATTTAGTAGCAGAAATGTTGAAAGGAATACGGTCTTACTTTGATGAAGCATTGTCAGTGATACTTTTATACAAGAAAGAGCGCTTACAGTATAATGAAGTTGTCATAGATAATGTATCTCCATCAACAATATATGGTGCAGAACATTTATTACGATTGTTTGGTATGTCAATCTTAAAAGACTTAATGCTGCTGCGAAACATATTAACGACCATTGCTTATTAAAATTTGGATACTCCTTCCCCCCTGCCTAGAAAAATTAATGATATCTCAAGGACTTGCACCGTGTTGTTTTGTGTGTAATCCTAAGACTAGCATCTAGATGTCTCCATGAGGTTGTTATTGACCATGTATACTTGATGGTGTTTACAGTGAAGTTGCCTGAGCTATTGGGATGTGTGAACATTGAAGAGGAAACACTGACCCGCTTACAGCAATTGTTGCTTGATTTTCTTAAGTAGGTATTCATATGGAGATGCTAATATAATAATTATTATTATTGAGTTTTAGTAAGCTGGATTGTACTTTGTTTAAGGTTACGTTGATATATATAATACATATATTAAATCGAGTTGTATAACATGCAGGTTTCTGCAGAAGAATCAAAGTACGTTTTTTCTTTCTGCCTATAATTGAGGAGGAAACACCAAACTGCTTCAACCTTTCATCATTAGAGGCCAGGCTTGTTGTAAGTTGTAACAGTAGTAGCGTTAGTTCATTCTTTCCTGTTTCACTCTGCTGTACCATGCTGAGATGAATACCTGAATAGCACTCCATAACTGATGTCATAAACAATGAGTGATTTTTTGTCCTACTATTTCATGCCTTTGGATCAAAGTTCAAACACAACATTTTAGAATTATTTTATGTCTCTACTAATATTCTTAAGGAAGTTGTTTAGGATACTTAATCTGGATGGAATCAAAGGGTAATTGGTAGTTGAAATATTATTCCTCTTTGATGAAGATCTTTGTGGCCTACTTCAAAGTACAAAACATAAGTACCACGTATTCCGGACTTGTTGAAATCATAGCAATGACATTCTAGCGAGACAATTTTTTAAGGATTTGTTTGTTGGTTCCTACTTCTGAGTTTTGTAAAAGCATTTCTGACTACAAAAAGTACTTTTTAAAGTAATGAGGAAACATAGTGCTTTCATGGATGATAAAACACAATCAAACATACCTAATCATGGAGTCTAAAAAAAGAAACCCCTAACATACCTAATCATGGAGTCTAAAAAAGAGAAACCCCTAACATACCTAATCATGGAGTCTAAAAAAGAGAAACCCCTAACATACCTAATCATGGAGTCTAAAAAAGAGAAACCCGAGAATTAGGGATCAACATGATGGGCATGGGGGTGGGGGTTCGGGGTGGGGCGTGTATTCTCAGTTGGAAGTTCGGGTATTTTACATGAATTAGGTTTTTCTAAATAAATTAAGATTATTTGAATCTTTAATAACTTACCTATTTATAAAATCTCAAGTTTTTGTTTGTTATGTAATTAAATCTAATAAGTTTGAATTTAGAGTTTAAATATATGTTTTTGTCTAATTTAATTTTTTTCTAGATTTTAGGTGATATTTATTAAATTGAAATTAAAAAATATAATAGCATCAATATCATTACTTTGGATTATCATATGATTACGATGATTTATTAATAACATCTATTGTCATTAGAATGAAGCGTTAATTAAATTCTTTATTTTGTTAGTTTATAATTATTATAATAATTATTGTATTATATATCATAATATTGAATTTTCATAATTAAAGTATTAATTTATTGATGAAAATATTATTTTTTATAAAAAAAAAGAAATTATTTAAAAAATTCATTTAATTTTACTCTAAAATTTTACAAATATATAATATATTTTAAAATAAATAATAAGAAAAATGGGGATTCCAAAATAAGAGAGGCAAGAAGGAAATCACCAATCCCACACTTTGGACATTCTCTGTTGGTGTTAAAATCAGAGTTTTTCATGAATCTTGGTTTCTACGGGACTTGATAAGGGATTCTTACATACAACGGGCATTAATACTTAGTGGATCATGTTAATCTTAACCTTTCATCTTTATAAAAAAAAATGAAAAATATTAAGACCGAAATAATGACCAGTACTAATAAGGGACATACAAAGTCGTATTAAGATTTTCTCCTACCTGAGATTGAACCAAAATAGTGAAAGAAGCACATAGCATGTGTTGCTTTTGCAAGGAAAGTTGGAGCTATGAGCTTTTGAGTTAAAAAGGTAAAAATTGTGGTATCATATTGATTCAAGATGCATCATGAGAAATTTTTGAAATATTGATTTTACTCTGAGCAAACTATAAATTTTTGTAATTTTAAACTTGATTGGCTTAATTTTTAAATTAATGGACTTGAACCTATCTTAGTAGTTACAGGAACCATGTATCATTTAGTTAGAGTTACATGATTTTAGAAGAAAAAAAAAACTTAAAATATTATTAAGTAATAGGATAATATCATAAACATTCCTGGTTTAATTTCTCAAAAGTTCCTCGATGTTGAAAAATATCACAAAATCCTTTTTTTATATATATTTAATTGTTAAATCTAACTAAAATAAGTGGCATACTTGTAAGTTTATAAACTTCCATATATTTGTTTGGTTATTTTATAGTTATTATTGTTTATTTAAAAAATAATAAAATAAAATAAATAAAAAAGAATAATTGTTTTAAGTTAGGACGAAAAAAACACAACACTTTTATGGGAAAAAAATAAAAGAAAAACTCTATCAATACTCAAATCTCTTATATTGAGTCATATTTATGATTATTGAAATAAGAATAAAAGAAATCTTAATATTTTTGTGATTAATCAATAACGTGTTGGATATTTATAATTAATTACACTTTATAAGTCATATCATTTTAGTGTTGGTATTCTTATATGCAAAATATGGTATCTATATTTTGTTTAATGTGTATGTATATTCTTTGTAAGTTTGATTACTGGTTGCTTAATATTACTCACGATATAATTTAGGGTTTGCTTATTACACACACTCACTCTTTTATATTGCATATCGTTTGCATGAAAATGCTGCTTTGGCTACGTTTACCATCTTCAAGGAAAGCGTTTACCTTCGTTGAGATGCTCGGTGAGGGGTTAGCGAGACTTGTAGAGGTTGAATTTTTTTTATAAATTCAACTCCTATCCTCTTGTTTCTTTGAAGCTTTGTATATTTGATACCAGACTTCTCTAGTCCTTTCTTAGTCTATTTTTTTCTAAGTATTGGATCTAAGAAATAGTGTGTTCATATATAAGATATAAGATATTAGAGAGGAATCTCTCATATTTCTCAAACATTGAGTTGAGTGTATAAAATATAAGATTGATTGAGAAGTTGTTTAGAGTTAGAATGTATGATTGGCTAGTGAAGTGTCATTTCATTTTGAAGAGTTTCTCCCAACGTTGAGTTATCGTATATCGGTTGGTATTTGTAAGGGTGCAAAAGTTTCCAAATGTGAGAAGCCTATTGGTGATGTGTTATGTATTGGTTGGGTGTTGTGAGGTTCCAACATTTTTCATACGTGAGCATATATATGGTGATGTGCCATATGTCATATGCACTTTGCGAGGTCACAATGATGTTTGTAGGTGAAGATTATATGTGCCATGTGTTAGCTAAGTATTGCGATGTCACAACGGTGTCCATAGATAAGGGGTTTATGTGTTGGTATGTCGTGTGTTAGTCAAGTGCTATAAGGTTGGAACTGAGTCTATAGGTGAGTAGTCTATGTGTTTGTATAATATGAGGTTAAGCCATTAGTAGCCGATCACATTATATGGGGATAGAGCTTTGTGGATAAGCTTAGATTTGCGTGGATTGCATTATTATGGAGATAGTAAAGAAGGTGGCATAGGTGTAGTTGAGCATGGTGCTCCAACTAATAGAGGTTTAGGCACATATTTCTTTAAATGTGATTTGTTGGTTTTCTTTTATTAGTGAATTGATTACTACTGGTTAGTTACCTTAGTAACCCATAGATATTATCACATAGAAATTGGATCCTATATGGGTTTATCATGTTACCTGATGTATTGGTATGCTCTAATTTTATGAGAGTATCATTTATCGAATATGCATACATATAGGGGTCTTGATGTGATTGAAAATCTTTTATAGCTTTTCCAATATGATTTCCTATTTTGCATGATGTCTTCCATTTGCCTTACTAATGCATGTTCAAAGTCTAAACAAGATCATGTGAGGCATACTATGGCTAATGTGTTTATTGCATATGTTTATTTCTCTTATTATGTTTGTATTTATAGTGTGTTGGATTAAACATGTTGATCTTGTATATTCCGCTATGTTATTTAGAATGGAGGTCGCAAAAAGATTTCATAGGTCTCCATATTCACCCCTTTATAAATCTCGATTTCATGTTTAGATCAGAAGTTCAATTTACTTTGTATTGTTTCTTCATATGAAACTTCACACCTCTTCCACATTTTTTTAATGAAAGGTAACTGTAAAAGTCATATATTTATTATAAAAATAACACTTAGGTCCTACACTTATTTTTATAACATTTTAGTCTTATTATTATGAAAAAGTGAATGTACAAACACAAATAACTATTTTCTATGTTTATTTTTTTTTCTTTAATTCTTTCAATTTTTAAGTTATAATAGTTTCTATCTAATATTTTTATCCTCACTTTTTCATAACAATAAGACTAAATAGTTATAAAAAATAAGTACACGTTAAGTATTATTTTTATAATAAGTAAAAAATCCTGTGTTTTTTATCACATCATATGAATACTCGAAATAATTGATTTCAAAATGAGTTTTTTCTGTTTAAATGCTCTTGTTTTATTATTGTTATATTTCTCGATATTTATTGTATTGTATTTTAATATGTAAATTTATTACATTTTCATATTATTTTAACTCTCTTTGAGTTTGTTATTGTATTTTTTTAATCTGTTTAAAAAATGTAAACATAATTTTTTACGATGTTAGTATTTAAATTATCAAGGTAAGTAGACGAAAAATTTACTAATTTAATGAGGTTTGTTATATAATGGTAGAACTCGAAGATGTTTATGAAGCTTACCATCAAATAGCATGCATCCTAATTAGGTTCAAATGGGTTGTTATGCACTCAATCCGTTGATCTATTGGATCGAGACAGCACAATATGTTAAATATTTGACATGACATGCATATAAGTAAAAAAAGTGACATGGCATGATCTGTGACCCGTGGTTCGTAATGGGCTGGGCCATGCTAGTCCAAAACTTAATTGTACATAAATATATATTATCAAATGTGAGTATAGCTCAGTAGTGGAGTTAAAATTGGTACATAGAAGAAGGAGAGTTTGATTCCTATTACTAACATTTTTTGTCCAAATAATAGAATAAACGAGCCACAAGTTGTGCCCGAAGTACGACCCAAAGGGCCAGGCACGAAATGACATAATAAATCCCACGAGTTAAGAATAGAGGCATGACATGACCATGTACAAACATTAAACCTATATACTGACTATGCAGTTTAACCATGCATTGGTTGTATCCTTTTTCACAGATCAATAATGATGTGGACCAATTATAGGGTGCTATGCATACATGTAAAATTTTCCTCCAACATAAATCCATAAGCCTTCTAGGTCATCTCTAGTGGGTTAGGTGATCTAGCAATTTCACGTGAGTATGATAGCACAATTGCATCATGGTAGGGATGACTTAACTATCTAGGAAGTTGAAATCCCTTATCTATCTTCAAATTTGAAATCTTGTGTTTCAAGCTTTCCAATAACTATTTTCTTGTGTCAAACATAGATTCATTTGAAAAGTTATGGTCAGTTAAAGTTCCTAATAAGAAAGTGACCACAAGTTGCAAAGTTTAACTCTCAAATACTTGTAGTTATCTAATTAGATTCTTAAATATCTCATTTGATTTGGACTCTTGAATCATGGAATTAGTGAATGGTCGAGATTGAGCTTGTGCCCCTTTATTAATGTCAAGCCTCCATCAGTCTCATTCACCCTACATCCATTAAATCAAATTTTGGAATATAATTTAGATGGATATGGTTAGATGATCGGGATCTTTGGATGACTAAGATCACTAGATGAGTAGGATCTCTAAGTAGTTAGACCTATGGTCTTCTTGATAATAAGGAACAAAGAAGTTGTTTAGATAGAGAGGATACCGAGAAGACTCCATGGCGTTCGGGGTGATGCTTAGGATCCAACTTAGTAGCTCAACATTAAATTAGTGATTTGGTAGATGAGAAGGTACTTTTTCATTTCTAATTTTGAAGCACTTTTTCTTACAAAGGTTTTGTTTCTCTAGAAAAATCTTCTACTTTCATAAGAAATTATTCTTCCAAACCAATCTTTATGCTTTATACAATTTTTCTTCAATTGTGTTTGTGCTTGGAGACTTGGTAGACTAGAGAACAGCTGTATATTTTGTTGTATTGTTTTCTATGGCACCATATCACTCTTCACTTTTAGAAACTTGTCTATAGAGTGAGAATTTAGTGATGCTTAGCACTTAACCAAAATTTGCATTGATGCTTGCAAAGGCTAATTAGTTTTCAGTGCTATTACTAGTTTACTTGGAAATTACAACAAATAAAGATTAATAAATTAAACATATAGCGTGTAAAACAAAACTTAAAAATATTTTAAAAATAATACATTTAAATATACCTCAACAAAA
Source organism: Hippophae tibetana (assembly GCA_037013495.1). Classification (NCBI taxonomy): domain Eukaryota; kingdom Viridiplantae; phylum Streptophyta; class Magnoliopsida; order Rosales; family Elaeagnaceae; genus Hippophae; species Hippophae tibetana. Next base: position 24,204,460 of record CM072811.1, read on the forward strand.
TTCTTAGAATTGTTTTTGAAAAACCACTAGAAAGTAGGGGTGTTCATAAACCGGACCGACCCGGACCAAACCGAACGGTTTTACTAATCAAACGGTCCGATTTGTACTAATTTTAAACCGTTCAAACTGGACCGGACCGGTTTAATAATATATTAAAAATTTCACATTATTCTTCATTAAATTATACAAAAATCGGATCAAACCGGACCAAACCGTTTTATAAATCAAACGGTCCGGTCCGGTTTTTATTTCTTAAAACCGTTTCAAACGGTTCGGTCCGGTCCGAGTAATATGAACGGTCCGATTTAGTTACATTTTTTTAGACAAAACCGGACCGGACCGAACCATGGACACCCCTACTAGAAAGAATTGTTGTGTTTATTGAATTGAAACTAAAAACTATTATATTAACTAAATTTGTTCAACTCTCCAATGAGAGAGAAGAACTTTAAACCATTAAAAGAAATAAAAAGACTAAAGAAAGCTAAAAAGTTAGCAACTAATAGACGTGTGTGATTCTAGGGTGTATTTTTACAATAGAAATAGGGTCTTATTTATAGGGTGAGAAAATGAGAAAAAGTGAAATTTTTAACTTAGCATCGCAACATAAATTTTATTCACGCCACGACATACACAATTATGTACGGTTTTAAGGACGATCTATTATATTCGTACCGTAGCACACAAAAGTTTTCACATCATAGCTCACATTGATTTTGCACACATTACTTTAGTCTCATGCCACGGCTTACAATGTTTTCACGCTATGGCACACATCAAGTTGCATCACTTTGAAATCCTAATTTTCACATAATTTTTTTTTCTAATTTTTAAACATATGTAATGCTTTACACATATTTTCTTTTAATCTTTTATGTTGTTTTGGGGTGCTTTAAGTATAATTTTTCAAATTGATTTATTTTAATCAAGAAATACTTTAAAACAAAAAAATATACTCATGATTTTGAAAAGATAGATTTGCATAAAATGATAATAAAACAAGCAAATACAAACCTATATAATCATTAAACATGCGTAAAATCACTATATATTAAGTGATTTTCAACACTTATCATGCATATATTTGTCAACTCATGAGACATGATTCTGGGAAGGCAGACATCGGTCCAATACTTGAACAAATTTGATGATGACTTAGAAATCGAGGAAGGTGAGGTAGTGCTTGATGAGTGCTCAAAAAGTACTAAAATTATCATGATTTTATGCATATTAATTGATTAAAAATATATATATATTTATATGATTTTATCATATATTTATATATATTTGTCTTTTTGGAATCACGAGTATTTTTATTGTTTTTCAGATATTTTTGCTTAAAAACGTAACTTAAAGACTCAAAGAAAAATACTGAAGGAAATACATCACAAATATATTCATAAAATAAATGAGAAAAAGTCAACAAATATGGAAAAATTGGATAAAATTGATCAAAAAGGTTAAAAAGGGTGAAATTGTGCACGCAGCCACACAACCACGCCGGACAACGGGCACAGTGCGCCCAGCCATGCCAGCACAATACCTAGTCCACGCGTGTCGCACGCCCATCAACACATAGTTCACACGCGCCTCTGCTCCATTCCGCGTGCGCCACCGCACCCCACCTACTACATGTTTCTTCCATTTTTAATCATTTTTTCACCCATTTTTTCTTCCTTTCCTCACCTATAAATACACACATTTTCTTCATAACTAAACACACCTCAAAACACATATTCTTCTCTCTTTTTTCTCTCAATTTGTTAATTTATAGTTTTTAGTTAGTTTTTCTTAGTTTTAGAGTTCTTCTCTTTTTGAGAAGAACTAATTATGTTTTTGTAATTTATTTGTTTTTTGATTCAATAAATAGAAGTGAAAATTCAATTTGGAGGTTTTCCAGCAACAAGAATAACATTAAAGTACTGTAAGGATTTTATTTTCTTTATAGTTATTTTTTATGCTTTATTCTTACATGTTATATTTAATTTGTCTCTAATTAAATTTAACTTTGTTGGCTATTTGTAAACATGATATAATAGTGAAGATCTTGCCAATAATTTGATTTTATATTTGTAAAACTCTCGCAATTGCATAAATCATTTCGTAGAAAATGATAAGTATTCTCCCAAGGTCGATCTAAGGAAGGAATATATGTGGTTTTTAATTTATTATTCAAACTTTTAAAAATGAAATTAAATGCTAAACATCCTGTCACGATATTTTGAGTTTTTAATATACTCACATAAAAATAAACATAGATAGAGATTCAATAAACATTTATGAAAAATTTATCTGTTAAAATTTTGGAGTATTTATGGATATAATAACTAAGTTAATTATGCTTGCTCATATTATTTAGGTTATTAAATATATAAATTGATATTTATTGATTCTTTTTTTATATGAATACCATCTTTGGTGGCGTTAGATATTGTTTGGTGTGGTTAGATATTCTTTGTTAACTAAACAAATCAATTAACACATATGAGTGGGATTGATAACTAATTTGGTTAATTAAATTGATTCTTTTTTCTAAGAGATTGAAAATGAACCATTTAAATGTCATCTTTGTTGGGGTTAGACAGTTTAAAATTTATTCAAGGTATCCAAATTAAACCTAAGAATTTAATTATCTGAATACTAGCTTTCAAGTTTTAAAACTACTACTGAAAACATATTGTCAATACATTTTTAGATAATAATTCTTATAAAAACTTTTGAAATAGAGCTTTACTTTAACTACTCGGCGATTATACCAACAAATAAAAGAGCATTACTCTAAATCAGACCGGATAACTAAACCTTAAAATCTAATTTTCAGATTTAAGTTTGTAATGAAAAATAATATATTTCTCTCTAACATTCTTAATATAAAATCTTGAATAAAAACAAAATAAATTCATTTTAGAGATTTTTACCTATTTAATATTTCGCAAGTATAACAACGTTATTATTATATCATGTTTACAAACAACCAGCAAAGTTAAATTTAATCACTGACAAATTAAATATAACATGTAAGAATAAAGTATAAAAAATAACTGTATAGAAAATAAAATCCTTACAGTACTTTGATGTTATTCTTGTTACTGAAAAACCTTCAAACGGATTTTGCACTTCCATTTATTGAATCAAAAAGCAAATAAATTACAAAACATAATTAGTTCTTCTCAAAAAGAGAACTCTAAAACTAAGAAAAACTAAAAACTAAGAAATGGAGAGAAAAAAAGAGAGAAGAAGATGTGTTTAGTTATGAAGAGAATGAAGGTATTTATAGGTGAGGAAAGGAAGAAAAGTGGGTGGAAAATGATTAAAAATGGAGGAAACGCATAGTAGGTAATGATGATGTCAGTTGGTAGGTAGGGCGCGACGGCGCACTCGAAATGGAATAAAGGCGCTCGCGGACTGGGTGCTGATGGACTGGGTGCACACAGAATGGGGCAAGAGCATGCGCGGGATGGTGAGAAGGCGCACGTGGACTGGGTATTATGCTGGCGCGTTACGTGCGTTGTCTGGCGCGGTTGTGTGGTTGCCTGCGCAATTTCACCCTTTTTGACCCTTTTGATCCATTTTATCCAATTTTTTCATATTTGTTGACTTTTTCTCATTTATTTTATGAATATATTTATGATGTATTTCCTCCAGTATTTTTTTGAGTCTTTAAGATACGTTTTTAAGTAAAAATACATGAAAAATAATAAAAATACCCGTTATTCTGAAAAGATAAATTTATATAAATATATGATAAAATCATATAAATATATATATATACATTTAATCAATTAATTTATATAAAATCATGATATTTTTTGTGTTTTTTGAACACTTATTAATACCTTTAATACCTTATGTTGCCAAGAAAGTTGAGATTTTTGGGGATCTTCGATCCGAGTTAAAGTATGAATCTAAGGATGCAAATCAATCACCAAGATGATCCCAAATGACCACTAAATGTAAGCTTCATATGCCTTCAAATTTATTTATTTATTTATTTCGCTTTAGAATTGGCTTGTATTTTTTTTATTTATACGTTGAAGTATTGTCACTTGGAGGTCCATAAGCATTTATTTATCTATTAATAAATAAAACAATATTTTTCTTCACTATTTTATTGGCACTTTATGATCCAGATATGGATGTCATCAGACTTTGCACTTAGCATTTATATATTTGACAACATTCAATGTTGGGAAAAAACTTTGCAAATTTGAAGTAGACTTTTGGCGAGGTTTTGAGCTAAGTTGGTGAATTGGCGACTTACACTAGACAACTTTTTGGATAATAAGGTGGCGACATAGAATTACAACAGGCTTAGTAGCCCAAAATGCTTGCAATGTTGCATCACAATGTGATTCCAAAAAAGGTTTCTTAAAGAACTTGACGAGATCAAAGACAATGAAGGAGAAACCAAGTGAAAATGCCATAGGGTGGCACCAAGGACAGGCGGACCAGAGTAGGACCAATGAGGGCTAATTAGTTAGTCGACCAATGAGGGCTAATTAGTTAGTCGACCAATAACGGATCGACTAGACGATTGGTTGGCTACTCGATTGAGTGGTTGGGGCTGGTTGTTCATAGCATTGACATGCAAGTATATCACAACCCATGATGTGATGGTTGGCATTCTTGTTCTATTGGCATGATGACGTGCTCTTATAGTGACCTAAAATTTGGACTCTGATACTTGCTGCTTCACTTATGCGATGTTTTTTTCCTTTTTGTTCTGTATTTTTCTTGTCGAAGATGCCCAAGAATCTTTTAAATGTTTAGCAATGTTTTCCGTGGGTTGTTCCCCAGTACTTCTCAACTCTTTAAAAAAATTATCTTGCTTTTTCTCAAAATTTTCCTAAGTATTGGGTGGTCAACTATCGAGGTTATACTTCTTAAAACCTCGTAATCTCCTAGCTCCCTTACATAGCATGCTTTCTGAGTATGACAAGCAAACAAATATAGTCTGGATTCCATCCTTTAATTGGCACGGTCTTCAACTTTCTTTTTGGGAGTTGTGCGATCTAAGTCAACTTAACACAAGTTTCAAAGTTCTAATGCTATCGAACGACCTTATTAATCTAGTATAGGTTTCGAGTATTTAGAGGTAGGTTATAGGAACAAATGAGGTAATAATGTTGGGTGTTTTTCTTATTCAGATGAGCTAAAGTGAAAATTAAGTAGATTAAAATTTTATGAAATAAGAAGGATAATTATGTTATTTCATTGTTTTAATTAATAAACTCATTTAGGGTTTATTGTGTGAAAAAAAATTATGCTGAAAAATAAGAGTTGAGTAGCTAGAGAAATCTGCAGAAATGAGAGCACTTTTTTCCTCTCTAGTAAGTCTTCACCAAGTGCTTCGATGGAAGTTCGTTTCTGGTCCGATTAAGTTGAAATTTTGCACGAAGGTTCACGACTCAAGACTCTTTAATCTGTACGGTGGGATTTGGATTTGGCTCACCGGTTTGGGAAAATCTGAGCCGTGAAAAGTGACTATGAATTGGGTTAGATTTCTCCATTCTCTTGAAATAATTGTTAGTTTTTAAGAAGTGTATTCTTGATGATGTTGATTGTTTGCTTCTAGTTTTACCTAGAGAGAACTTTTGTATAATTTTTTCTTGATAGTGGAAGTTTTGGAGAGGAATGCCGTGATTGTTTCCTTCCTACACCGGGAAGGTTTTTCCACGTAAATTGCTTGTGTTGATTTTGTGTATGTTTTTCATTTTGAGCTCTATTATTTGTTTCCTAAAAGATTCACACAAAGAAGAAGAATAGGTTTAATTCCGCTGTTTAGATCTTGATTAATTTCGAATTTAAATTGTGATACTCCTAACAAAGTGGTATCATAGTTGTGGTTATTATTGTTGAATTTCTTGTGTTGAATAATGGAAGCAAATTTGAATAGAATGATTACTTTGAATGGTTCTAATTATCATACTTGGAAAGGAAAAATGTAAGTTCTCCTTTATGTTAAACAGTTTCATTTACAGGTGTTTGCCTCTGAGAAGTCAAAAAAGTTATCTGAAGAAGAATGGACTTTGTTACATCGACAAGTCTGTGGGTATATAAGGCAGTGGGAAGATGATAATGTTTTGAATCATATTAGTGGAGAAATACATGTACGGTCACTATGGAATAAACTTGAAGAGTTGTATGCTCGAAAAACAGGAAATAATAAAATGTTTCTTATAAAGCAGTTGATGGTTTTAAGGTACCAAGATGGACTCCGTTGACAGATCATTTGAATACGTTCCAAGGAATAATCAATCAGTTAGCTGGAATGGGTATCAAGTTTGATGATGAGATTCAAGAGTTGTGTTTATTGGGTACATTGCCAGACTCTTGGGAAACATTTAGAATGTCATTAAGTAACTCAGCTCCAAATGGTGTAATCAATATGGATCTAGCTAAGAGTAGTGTTTTGAATGAAGAAATGAGAAGAAAATCACATGGGTCTTCTCAACAGTCAGGGATTTTGGTTACAGAAAGAAGAGGAAGGAGTAAAAGTAGAGGTTTCAAGAGCAAAGAAAAAGTAAGAAGCCAGTCCAACAAGTTTTCTAATGTTGAGTGTCATCACTGTGGCATGAAAGGGCACATCAAGAAATATTGTAGACAGTTGAAGCGGGATAACAAGAAGAAAGACAAAGAACAAGAGGGTGATGTTGGCAAGGAAAATGATCGAGTTGCCACCGCTAGTTCAGAAGACTTTCTCGTTGTTTATAATGAAGATGTTTTCAATGTTGCATGTCACGAGGTCAGTTGGGTTATTGATAGTGGAGCCTCCATTCATGCTATGTCTCGAGAGGACTTCTTTACATCCTATACAGCAGGTGACTTTGGGACAGTGAATTTGGGTAATGATGGCTTGGTTAAAGTCATTAGTATTGGAGATGTGTGTTTGGAGATGAATAATGGCACGAGGCTACTTTTTAGAGGGGTAAAACATATTCCTGAAATTCGTTTGAACTTGATCTCTGCAAGTTAACTTGATGATGAAGGATATTGCAATACCTTTAGTAATGGTCAATGGAAACTTACTAAAAGTGTTATGGTTGTTTCTCGTGGGAACAAGCATTCCAGTTTGTATATACTGCATGCGAGACTCTTTAAATGCGTTATTAATGTTGTGACAGATGAGCTCACATCAGAATTGTGGCATATGAGACTTGCTCATATGAGTGAGAAAGGCTTGGAAGTATTGACTAAAAAGAATCTTCTTTCTGGAATGAATAATGTTTGTTTAAGATGATGTACTCATTGTTTCCGCAGGGAAGCAAAATAGAGTTTCTTTCAAGAGTTCCCTTCCTTCAAGAAAACAATACATACTTCATTTGGTACATTCAGATGTATGTGGTCCTATGAAGACAAAAAATTTGGGTGGTGCCAGTTATTTTGTGACCTTCATAGATGATTGTTCAAGAAATTTATGGGTGTATACCTTGAAGAGCAAAGATCAAGTATTAGATGTGTTTGAACGGTTTCAAGCTTAGTTGAGAGACAAACTGGGAAGAAATTGTGGTGCATCAGAACAGATAATGGGGGAGAGAATTCAGGTCCTTTTAATGAGTATTGTAGGCATCTGGGCATTCGACATCAAAAGACACCTCCCAAGACTCCTCAGTTAAATGGGTTGGCTGAGAGAATGAACAGGACATTGGTTGAAAGAGTAAGATGTCTTCTTTCGTAGGCTTAGTTGCCAAGATCTTTATGGGGTGAGGCTTTGAATACAATTGTACATGTTCTTAATCTCACACCATGTGTTCCTCTTCAGTTTGATGTACCAAATAGAGTTTGGAATGGCAAAGATGTTTCTTATGATCATCTTTGCGTTTTTGGTTGCAAGGCATTTGTGCATATACCAAAAGATGAGATATCTAAGATCGATGTAAAGACACGACAGTGTATCTTTGTTGGTTATGGTCTGGATGAATTTGGCTACAGATTTTATGATCCAGTTGAGAAGAAACTGGTAAGGAGTCGTGATGTTGTGTTTATAGAAGATCAAACTATACAAGATGTTGAGAAGATAGAAAAAAGAGTCCATTAGTATAACGATGATTTGATTGACCTAGATCCGGTTCCTTTATCAGTATAGATGGAAAAAATGTTTAAGATGACCAACAGGGTTTAGATGATGTAGATATGCAAGCTGAAACAGAGAACCAGACTATTGATCAGTTGTCAGAACCAGAAATTCCACCCAGGAGGTCTACCAGAGACCAACGTGCTTCCACACGGTATGATACAAATGAGTATGTGTTATTGACAGATGAGGGAGAGCCTCAATTTTATACAGAAGCGATGGAAGACGGAAACATAGTACACTGGGTTGGTGCTATGGAATATGAGATGCAGTCATTGTATGACAATCACACGTTTGAGCTGGCAAAGTTGCCTAAGGGTAAGAGAGCTTTGAAGAACAAGTGGGTCTACAGGGTGAAGCAAGAAGAACACAATTCACAACCACGATACAAAGCTAGACTGGTCGTCAAGGGATTCAATCAGAGAAAAGGTATTGACTTTGATGATATTTTCTCTCATGTTGTGAAGATGTCTTCCATACGTGTTGTTCTAAGTCTAGCAGCAAGCTTGGATTTAGAAATTGAGCAAATTGGATGTGAAAAATTCCTTTCTTCATGGTGAGTTAGAGGAAGAGATTTATATGGAGCAACTAGAGGGTTTTGAGGTTAAAGGAAAAGAGGATTACGTATGTAAGTTAAAGAAAAGCCTCTACGGGTTGAAGCAAGCACCTAGACTATGGTATAAGAAGTTTGAGTCAGTTGTGGGGGAGCATGGTTATAAGAAGACTACTTCTGATCATTGTGTTTTTGTGCAGAAATTCTTTGATGATGACTTTATCATTTTATTGCTCTATGTTGATGACATGTTGATTGTTGGTAAAAATTCTTCAACAATTGATAATTTGAAGAAGCAGTTAAGTAAGTCCTTTGCCATGAAAGACTTGGGGCCAGCAAAACAAATTCTTTGTATTCGAATTTTTTGAGACAAGAAAAGAAAGAATTTGTACATGTCAAAGGAACGATTTATCAACAAGGTACTTGAAAGGTTTCATATGGATAAAGCTAAAGTGGTTTCTTCTCCTTTATCTAATCACTTTAAGTTGAGATCGAGTCAAGGCCCTTCAACAGATAAAGAGAAGGAAGATATAGAAAAGGTTTCATATGCCTCAGCAGTAGGAAGCTTAATGTATGCAATGGTGTGTACGAGGCCAGACATAGCTCATACAGTTGGAGTTGTTAGTCATTTTCTTTCGAATCCAGGAAGAGAGCATGGGGATGCAGTAAAGTGGATTATGAGATATCTTCGAGGTACTTCCAAGTTAACACTTAAGCTTTGGAAGTGGAAAACCAGTGTTAGTTGGATACATTGATTCAGATTTGGAAAAAGATGAAGATTCTCATAAGTCTACTTCAGGTTATCTAATTACTTTCTCTAGTGGAGCATTTTCTTGGCAATCAAGATTGCAAAAGTGTGTTGCACTTTCTACTACAGAGGCAAAGTTTATTGCAGCAACGGAAGCCTATAAGGAGTTGTTGTGGATGAAACAGTTTTTGAGAGAACTTGGTTTCAAGCAGTAGAAATATGTGTTATTCTGCGATAATCAGAGTTCTATTTATCTAACGAAGAACTCGACATGTCACTCAAGATCGATGCATATTGATGTGAGGTATCATTGGATAAGAGATACACTTAACAATAAGTTGCTTGAACTTGAGAAAATCCATACTAATGAGAATGGATCTGACATGTTGACAAAAGCAGTGTCAAGAAAAAAATTTGAAGTTTGTTGTTCAATTGTCAAGATGGTGGATCCCTCCATCTAATCGGAAAAAGGGGAGATTTGTTTGGTTTTCCTCTTATTTAGAGGAGCCCAAGTGAAGCCCATGTGGCTTAAAAGCCCATGGAGTAAGAAGGGAAATTATGTCATTTCATTGTTTTAATTAATAAACCCATTTAGGGTTTGTTGTGTGTGAAAAAATTCTGCAGAAAAATAAGAGTTGCAGCAGCGAGAGAAATCTGCAGAAAAGAGAGCAGTTTTTCCCTCTCTAGTAAGTCTTCATCAAGTGCTCCGATGAAAGTCCGTTTATAGTCCGATTAAGCTGAAATTTTGGAAGAAGGTTCACGACTCAAGACTCTTTAATCTGTACGGTGGGATTTGTATTTGCCTCACCGGTTTGGGAAAATCTGAGCTGTGAACAGTGACTACAAATTGGGTTAGATTTCTCCATTCTCTTGAAATAATTGTTAGTTTTCAAGAAGTGTATTCTTGATGATGTTGTTGATTGTTTGCCTCTAGTTTTATCTAGAGATAATTATTGTACAATTGTTTCTTGATAGTGAAAGTTTTGGAGAGGAGTGTCGTGGTTGTTTCCTTCCTACACCGGGAAGGTTTTTTCACGTAAATTATTTGTATTGATTTTGTGCATGTTTTTCATTTTGAGCTCTATTATTTGTTTCCTAAAAGATTCACACAAAGAAGGAGAATATGTTTAATTCCGTTGTTTCAACTTTGATTAAGTTCGAATTTAAATTGTGATTCTTTTAACAAATACATCACTCCTCTCCTTAGTATACTTTCTAACGTATATGACGTAAGCTACTAGGCACAAAAGAGGTAGTATCTCACTCTTCTTCACAACATAGTTTTCAAAATGTTAACTCTTAATCCTGGATCGACATCATTGTGGGTATTAAAGAAATTTGATCCTTATTTTTTTTCCACATATGACTTTGCAGGAAAATGTTCCTTAGTTTATCCAGAAAATTTTGTACCTGAATTCTACATCTATTGCTTCAAACATCCCAAGCTATACTTTGTTGTCTTTGTAAGGTTCTAGACAGGCAATCATACACTTCCATAGTAATATTTTTTTCCTTGGGTTTTAGATAGGCAATCCTACACTTCCCAATTGAGACTTTTATCATCATTAGGTTCTAAATAGGTATCCCTATACTTCCCTGATAAAACCTCACTACGTTGCTAGGTTCTAGTTAAGGATTCTCACACTTTCCAAGAGAGATTGTTTTTCGATGAATCGTGTCTGGTTCCTACTTAAACTTAATCATTTCTATGTTATAGGTAGTTTATCCTAATCTTCCCTAGCATGACAGTCTATGATGTGATGTGATGTAACGTGTCATAATTGTTTTTGAGGAACATTTCCATATGGTTCAGCAGAAGGTGTTTCCTTCCCAATCTTATGTGAGGTTTGATTAATGCAAGGCATAGGGCATCCGCGGGTGTTACTGCATGGTTTTTAGGGAAGGTATCCTTCCTATACCTGTGTATGACTATGGGGTGATCATTCATTTCAAGTTCTAGTTCTAAGTTGTCAGGCATAAAGGAATTTGTAACCTCACTTTTCTGTTGTAGGCAATCTTAGACCGAAACTTGTTCTTATAATGGTGATGCATCTTGAAAGTCAGAATTTTTAATGTATCATGACTCTAACCAAACGTAGCTGTCAAGGTTTTATATAGGAATATATTCCCCTCCCAACCTTGCTAGAATAACATTTATAAGCTCAAAATTTGATCGTTAAAGCAACTGTTGTTGACTTTATTTTGAAGTAGAGGCTTTGGATTCTCAAAAGAAGATTGAGATATTTTTGCTAGTTGTTTGAGAAACTTTTACACAGAGAAGTAAATGCCAATGTGGCTAAAATTTTCTTTTGAATTTGAATACTTCTTTTTTGTTGCAACACTTTTATTAATTCTAGATATTGGTATTGATAAGGCCACGTAAGATTTCACTAAACACTTTATTGAAAATAAAATAAAAACCTGGATGCTAAAATATTCCAATGATTGTTGGTAATATTTTTTTTGAGATATTATGGATTCCAAGCATGGATGAGTTCTATTTTTCTCAAATACTTCATTACGTATGCTCATTTTTCCTTTACTTAGTACTCGTTTATGGATATGACTAACACATTTCTGGCCTATATAACTTGAATGCTCTTTCAATATCAAACAATTTGAGCATTGCCATTTTTGGATGTTTAAAACACATTATGGATCTAGATGTAAAATTGGTCAACCAATGTGGCTTTCCCAAGTTACTTAAGTGTAGGCTTAGAAGATTTTTTTAGTACACTTTTAATGTCCCATGTACTTCACACATTCTGTCCAGAATTCTTCTAGATATTCTAGCTAAACCTTTGCTAGGTTGGCTCTTCTTGGGTATGCTATTGGTAGTTAATGCTTACTTTCTTAGTGCATTTGAACTAGAGTAAAAGTTTTTGTATATTCTGTTCATCTGGAGCTTAAGTGGCTCCCAACCCTCTAAGGTGGGATTTGGTAGCCTAAAGAGTGATAATCTGAAGTTGATGTTGCTCTCAACTTTCTTGAGTTTGCCTCTCATACCAAGAACATTTGGAATCGGTTGTGTAGAGTACATTTGTTTCTATATTCCACTTTGTGGACTTCTAGGTAGAGTTATACCTTGCCTGAGGGTAGTTGGATCTGAGTGAGTGTGAGCGGTATTTTAATTCTCTCGAATTTTGACTTCCAAGTATACAAAGGTGATGTGATTTAGAGGCAATAAGTGTCCATATTTATGGAATGAATATTTCTAAATCACATATATACTTTATTGAAGTAACTTTCTCATTTTACTTCTCCTAGGGCAAAAAGTAGCTTTGAATCATGGAAGGATATAGTTAAATAGTTTAATGTTAACTATCTGACCATTAGTTGGCTTCTAACAGGATTGGGTGACTTTTTTTTGAAACTTTATAGTTAAGTATGCTTCACTTGGAGAAATTTGTAGATGGGTGATCCCATTGGAAAGTGTTTTTTATGCAATTGTTGCATCACTTGCATTTTGGATGCAATATTGGTCACATATCTTAGAGTCATAGTAAGAGGTTTCTTCTAGTTCAGCACAACCTAGATGGTGGCGAGCAAGAATATTTGATTACTGTTTGAAAAATACTAATATTATGTTATTTATTTGCATTTAAATGTTATAAATATATTTAAATTTGTATTATGTTATCATTATTTAAAGAAAATCTATATTTTGGAAATCATGGATATATTTTGTTATTTTCAAGTATTTATAGCTTCAAATTGATTAAAATGATAAAGATTTAAAGAATGATGTTTGAAGTACTTATTTTCAACTTAGAATAATAAAAGAATAAATACATGTAAGGCTTACATATGTTCTAACCAATTATAAGGGTGAAAAAGAAATAAGAAAGTGAAGAAAAAAAGTTTGACTTGAGTTGCGGTGTGGATATATGTTGGCATAGTGCGATCCTTTCTAGACAAAACGAGGTGAACTAAAATGAGACGTGGGCCTAATCATGGATGAATGTGAGTCACAATGAGTGAAGATTTCTCTCTCACGATTCACTTTTCTCTCTTTTTTCAACTATAAAATCAACTCGTTTCTCTTGTTTACAACACACCAAAAACTAACCAACATCAATTTTCTTTAGAAACAAATACTCAAATAGAATTTGTAGTAGTTTTTAGTTTTATTTTCTTCATTTTTATGTAGTAGTTTCTATAAATTGAAAAATATTAAATTTATTCTACTATTTACATATAAACTCCTACGAGATATGTTCAATCCTATAGTATTTGTTGTTAATCAATTTATTTATCAAATAATGATCTTATAAAGTGAATATATTTTTGATATATTTTATGTTCAAATTCAAACCTATTAATCGATTGTATAGTTTAAACATACATTAATTATAAATATTTTGATCAGTAAATGATGTCATGACCAATTATAGGGTGTCACACATACCTAACAAAATTTCCTCCAATATTATTAATAAATATTTTTATTTTAATCTCGTTTTAAATAATATTTTAATAAAATATATTAAAAAAAATTCTTAATTAATCTTTTTTTTTTCAAATAAGCATTTTCAGTAATACAAAACTTAATTTAAATTATCAAATAATACTAATAATCTAATTTAAGTAACTTTTTTTTATTATAACTAAGGTTAAAATAGCAATTATCAATGAAAAAGTACAAAATGTTAAGATATTGTGTAAACATTTAATAACAATATATTAATTATAGTATAAGATACGAAGTGATATATCTCAAATTTTGAAAGAAAAAAAACAACATTTTTCTTTTAGTCCATCGTTAGGAATGTCAATTTATTCTCGTGAACTAAATCCTTAGGAGAAAATGATATTTACAATAAAACGAAAAACGAAAAACAAGATTTATATTTTAAAATATGAAATAAGATAACGATGAAGATTGTATTATTCTTTCTATTTTTTTAATATATATATATATATATATATATATATATATATATATATATATATATATAGTTGGGTATTCAACCATAGAAGTCTACGAATCAATTCTTTCATTTTGGTATTGGTAGGTTTCTCAACGGGACGGGAATAAGTTTCTCAACGGGACGGGAATAAGGAAGGCAGTGAGTCAATTTTTTCTGGTTTTATTCTATAACATAAGTATTTTATTTATAAAATATTTATCATTATCTTAAATATTTTATAATTTTTTTATAATAAAAATAAAAAATAAAAAATATTTGAAACATCAATTGGATTCATGTTATTAATTTATTTGAAAGTTTACGCTCAGGATCCCAAATATATCAGTGCAAATTTTTTAAATAAATTTTAAATTAGAGACGAGAAATAAAAAAAAAAAAAAAAAAAAAGTCTCAGTCTCATCCGACTCCATTCATAATCCTAACAAGCACTCCCACAAAAACAAATACAATAAATATAAATAAAGTATGATATTTGTCAATAGTAATCATTGGATAGTATGAGACCGACGGATACCACAGAATTATCAATAATGGTTGAAATTAGAATGAGCTGTCAGAGAGGTTAACCGAAACGTCACTCAACTGATCATCAAGTACTAAGCTAGTAGATGTCGTATGCCACCGATCTATTAGATTTCCTTCCAAAATGTTCTTAACGTTAATATTTTTTTAAATATATTAACAGTATATTTAAATTTTTAAAATTATAAATATATTTGGTATTAATAACTTAGAGTTTATAAACTTTATAAATTATTTATAAAAATACGTATAATTTTAAAATTTTAAATATGTAACTTTTTAAATGTTCATGTACATGTTTGTAATAAAAATGAATATATTAAGGGATATAAATGTAATTAATTTTATTTTTATAATAATAAATGTTATTATTTTATAAATTTTTATTTTTATTTTTATATTATTGTATGTGTTATAATTATTTTTAAAAATAAAAAAAATTATTCATTTATTTGAATAATATTTACACTTAATATAACATCAGTCATTAGTTTCCTTATTAACTTCAAGTCCTACTACTTTTTTATGGGTTCATCAACTGTCTTAACGTCTTTATTCTACTTTTCAACAAACATAGTTTATAGTTTATATATTTATAAAAATAATATAATTTATATTTATGTAATATATTTTTATTATTAATATAGTTTATATATATTTTTATAATTATTTTTAAAAATAAAAAAAAATTATTCATTTATTTGAATAATATTTACACTTAATATAACAGCAGTCATTAGTTTCCTAATTCCTCAACTATCTTAACGTCTTTATTCTACTTTTCAACAAACATAGTGTATAGTTTATATATTTATAAAAATAATATAATTTATATTTATGTAATATATTTTTATTATTAAAAAATTATATCATATTATTTCTCCGTCATTTAATTAGATGTTATTTAAATAAAATATTTTTTAATTAAATCATACTTAATATCATTAAGATATAATTTTTATTATCATCTTAAAAAATATTTTGATTTACTTTAAAAAGTTATTCAATTAAATGTCGTTAAAAGATTATTGAATTATATTTTTCTATTATAAATTTTAAATATTTTATTTAAAAAAATACATATACAAAAGCAGCAGTCATACGAAGGAGGTTACTCCGCTACTTTCCATGGGTGATTCAATTCTTTTTTCACGTTCCTCAGTCCAAGTTTTCTGACCAAACAATTTGATTAAATTACGAAATGAACCATCAACTATGGAACACGGTTTTGCATATACCAATGAGTCACTTCTTTTGACTTAAAAAATATATATATTTGTAATCTTACAATTTTAAATCATCAGCTTGGACAATCCATCATGATTAACATCATGGAGTAGGATAAAAAAAAATTAATATTGCTCGTCAAAATTTAAACTTAAATTTTTATGTGTATCAGTTGAATCTTAGGCCAACTCAATTAGCATATGCTTCTTTTGACATTATGCATGACTAAAAGTAATTATTTTTTTTATAAATAAATCTATAATATTTTAGTTATATCAATTATAAAAATTATCATGATTTTATTCACATTAATTGATTAAAAATATATATATATATATATGTTTTATCATATATTTATATAAATTTGTCTTTTTCGAAATCACGGGTATTTTTATTATTTTTCAAGTATTTTCGTTTAAAAACGTAACTTAAAGACTCAAAGAGAAATACTGGAAGCAATACATCACAAATATATTAATAAATAAATGGGGAAATGTCAACAAATATGAAAAAATTGGACAAAATGTATCAAAAATGTCAAAAAGGAGAAAATCGCGCCGTCGCGTCGCCCAATCGCGCACGGCCAAGCGCGCTGCTCCTGCTCCCGCGCGCGCCGCTGCCATTTCATCCCATTTTTCGCGCGCAGCTGCCCCTATGACGTCATGTTGACATCATCAATGACGTCAGCAATTACCACTCCGCATTTTCACAATTTTTTAACATTTTTTCACTCACTTTTTCTCTCCATCCTCACCTATAAATACTCCATTCTCTTCACTTCTAACCACACCTCAAAACACATTCTCTTCTCTCTTTCTTTCTCTCTTTTCTTAGATTTTTTAGTTTTTTTAGTTTTTCTTAGTTTTTAGCTTTTCTTAGTTAATTTCTCTTAGTTTTAGAGTTCTTCCCTTTTTGGGAAGAATTAGCTATGTTTTTGTAATTTATTAGCTTTTTGATTCAATAAATGGGAGTGCAAATTCCGCTTGGAGGTTTTCCAGCAACGGGAATAGCATCGAAGTTCTATAAGGATTTTATTTTCTTTGCAGTTATTTTTTATGCTTTATTCTTACATGTTATATTTAATTTGTCTGTGATTAAATTTAACTTTGCTGGCTGTTTATAAACATGATGTAATAATAACGTTGTTATGCTTGTGAAATATTAAATAGGTAAAAATCTCTAAAATGAATTGATTTTATTTTTATTCAAGATTTTATATTAAGAGTGTTAGAGAGAAATATATTACTTTTCATTACAAACTTAAATCTGAAAATTAGATTTTAAGGTTTAGTTATCCGGTCTGATTTAGTGTAGTGCTCTTTTATTTGTTGGTACAATCGCCCGGTAGTTAGAGTGAAGCTCTATTTCAAAAGTTTTTATAAGAATTATTATCTGAAAATGTATTGACAACATGTTTTCAGTAGTGGTTTTAAAACTTGAAAGCTAGTACTCGGATAACTAAATTCTTAGGTTTAATTTGGACACCTTGAATAAAGTTTAAACTGTCTAACCCCACCAAAGGTGGCATTTAAATGGTTCATTTTCAATCTCTTAGAAAAAGAAATTAATTTAATTAAGAAAATTAGTTATCAACCCCACCCATAGGTGTTAATTTATTTGTTTAGTTAACAAAGAATATCTAACCCCACCAAAGGTGGTATTCATATAAAAAATGGAGAATCAATAAATATCAATTCATATCTTTAATAACCTAAATAATATGAGCAAGCATAACTAACTTAGTTATTATATCCATAAATACTCCACTATTATAAAAGATAAAATTTGCATAAATATTTATTGAATCTATGTTTATTTTTATGTAAGTAGATTAAAACACAAAAACCCAAAATATCGTGACAGGATGTTTAGGATTTAATTTCGTTTTTAAAAGTTTGAATAATAAATTAAAAATCACATACATTCCTTCCTTAGATCGACCTTGGGAGTATACTTATCATTTTCTACGAAATGATTCGTAAACTTGCGAAATTTTTACAAATATTAAAACCAAAGTATTGCCAAGAATCGGCGATGCCGGTTTTCGCTCATCATTAAGTCAATTCTATAACCTTGTTACCCTCTAGCGGGGTATATGCACTTATTAGGTTCCACGTCCGTTACATATTTAATACCAAACATTAACTCCTCTATTCTCTTGATTTTGAGAAGTCAAGGGAATAATATTTGGCCATCTATTCTACTTTAAATAACATATTAATCGATTAAATGTAAGTATATAATGGCCACTCAGACGATACAACTTTTGGTTGCAAGGTCGTTTAATTACAGAGTATTCTTTTTATTAATTTTATTCTGGCTGAGACCTTTCAGCTTTTCACTTTTCCTTTATAAATAGTGGAGAAATTTACTCTTATCCTACCTCTTTTAACTTAGTAAATTTATCTCCAAAGAATATCATCCCGCTAGTTACTCAGACGATGTTTCTTTTCCGATCTGATCATTTTTAAAATTACTTGGTAGGTATTTCAGCCCGTTCATATACCGACATTTATTGGGAATTAGTTCGTTGTTGTTTTGGTACTTCTCGATTTGAACGACCTTTTCATTATTTAGGTAATTCCTTTTTATCTTTTATCTTCTTTTTTCATGTCTTATAAAGGAAAAGAAATGGATAGGTCTTCGAAAAGGGATCCATCTAAAAATGTATCCCCTAGGTCAAGTCGTGTTCCATCTGGGTCGTTACAAACCAAACAGCCTGAGATGATAGGGAGTAGCAACAATAGGCCTATCTCGAGGGTCATTAGGGAAGGCATCATCGCTCTTCCTGCCTCCTTGGGGTCCAAGGAGACTTCTGCCTCGTCTTCACAAGGTCCAGTTATCAAAACTCTCGTGTCGGCATCTGCAGAAATACCTCATTCTAAAAAGAAAAGGGAGAATCGGGGTGAACCAACCCATAGGACTAAAGACAAACATCAAATAGAAAAGATGCCCAACGTCCGAAGAGTAAAATATTTGGAGGATATAGGGCAAATGTACGATCTCCCCGATCGTGTTGGTATAATGTTAGTACCTTCCCGCTTATTTGATGCTAATCATCCTCCACCGAGATGGTGGGTAATTCATCTAGCAACCTTTAAGATAGGTCTTCGCTGTCCCTTCCCTAGATTGGTAGCTCTTGCTTTGAGTACCTTTGACATAAATTTTGCACAAATAAACCCAAATAGATTGTGAACTCTTTTAAGTCTCTTAGTGGTCGCTGAGGAACATGGAATAAACCTCACTAGTGACGAGTTGAGGTGTTTATATTGTTTAAAGAAGAATGGCTTAGATAAAAGGAGGGCATATATATCTTGTGTCATCGGCTATGAGTTGCATCTCAAACTCCCATATAGCAGCTCTAGTTGGAAAGACAAGTATTTTTACATCATTGGGGACATTTGGGGAGACGAGGTGGATTTTCCTGTTTGACACACTTGGAACCATCACTTTAACACTTCGCAACCTCGGGCCAGCGAGCTCATGAGAAAATTGGATGTTTATGGTAAAGAAAAAATAAAATGAATTGAATTACAGAACACTTCACATGAAAGTTATCATGACATCTTGACTGTGGTCCATTTAAAAAAGTCTCAGGTGTAGCAAGATTATTTAAACGAATACCAAGGCCATCCTCGATTTACGAGGTGAATTTTAAACTCACGATCATGATAAAGTTATTAATGTTATCTCTTTTGCAAGCATGGATTACTCGTATGTTGATTTGAAGACCTGATCGATACCATTGGTGTTCAAGATCTGGCTCTCACATACCCTCGCTTGGAAACCATGTCCCCTTCATCAACTCGAGACGAAGATATCTTTGCAGACTTAGAGGTCCGCCCAACTACCGAGGTCTCAATACATCAAGCAGTGTCAGGTAATCTAAGTTTGTCTTCACCTCACGGATTTGAGGTTTCAAAGAAGAGGAAGGTTAGGGAAGAGTATATCCCCGGAATGGAAGCCATTGATATGGACAAATTTGAATTTGTTAAGGTTATCCCAATAGACGTAGTTGTCCTGGATACCCCAGTCACTTACTTTAATGAGGGGATATTTGGGCGAACAGATCTTAAAAGATATTTTTTTTCAACATTTTGGTACAGATGCTAAGAGGTCGCAAGTTAGGACGACCATGAGGAGCGAATGAGGGACTAACAGGGAGCTCATTACAAATAGTCTTTTTAAGGTAAATAGTTTCATACTATTCAGATATATATTTTTTATTATTATTATCGAACTATTGTTTAACTGATCTCATATACAGGAGGTGTGCATGACGAGAGAAGGCGAGCTACCCCTTAGAGGCTATAAGTGCGAGGTTCAAGCCAATCGTCTTCGGATAGCCAAGTATGAGAAAACGGAAAAATACAAAGATGTCTTGATAGCCAAAAAAGATACATGGATTTTGAACCTTTAGAATGAGCTTTTTGTAAGGTGGAGAAGCTACTAAAAGCCGACACCTACTTTTTCAAGACGGGGGAAGCGGTCAAGCTTTTTGAGCAGATCGTTAAGGAGGTCAAGGAGAAAATTTGTGCTCTTCAAGACCAGTTGAGTGCCATGTCGGGTCAATTTAGTTCCCTGTCTACAATGGTGGACACCTTGAAGGTAGAGTGGACCAAAGCTTATCGCAATGGTGGGTGTGGTAGAACAAGCCACCTAGTGAGAGGGATTTATTTTATCATTTTGTAAAGACAAGTGTAATCAACTATTTTGGGAATTTAAATTGACTTCATTAAGTGTGACTATTTACTTCTATATATTTGGTTTGATTCTTTGTTTTCATTTACCATTCGCGTAATATGCATAACTCTAAGCATTTGAGGCTACATTTATATAGTTTTAAAATAAAACTACGCAACTTAATAGCATTCACATTTCATAATAATTTTTTTTGACATACAGATGGATTATAACAAAGTAAACGTGGATGATTTTTTTGCAACGGGGTCATCTCCATCCGCAAGAGCACTCTCCGTTATAGGGCAACGATTTGTTTCTTGGTGTAAAGAAAAGGTTAATCCAACAACCTTATTTACTATGCAAGTTACACCTGATACAAAGAAACGAGTTATCTCTCCCACTCATAGCGAAAAGGTTAATCAGGTCACCCCTAAAGTCATAAGAAGAGGAAAAGATAAGAAACACCCAACATTGTCTAAGTCAGCTCAGGGCGGGGTGTCTACTCCTCTACAAATGAGCAGATCGTGTGATGATAAATCACCTCTAAATAAAGGATTATCCTTGTTAAGGGTAAGGCTAGTGGTATTAACGATCTCTTCAAAAATGGAATGTTTAGTGTTCCTCATGCGCAGGAGGAATTATATCACCATTTTGGGGTGCCTGAAGTGCAAGGGTAAGCGTTCATTCACTTGCATATGCTCCTTGGAACATACTTTGCATCTCAAGTGGGGGGTCGGGGTCGGGGGCTCCTTTTCCAATCATGAGGCATGGGATGAATCCTATATCCCAAGCGAAAAGGTCGAATGATTGCTTCTAACTTGGGGTTTCATTAAATAAATTTGACAATTAATCAAAAGATATTGTACTTGTTATATATAAAACATCAACTTTACATTTATTATTTTTTTAGGAGTTCTCCATTCCAACTCAGGGCCACCTTTATATTGTCACATTCTATCAAATAAGAGCCTGTATGGGTGATATCGTATATCTGATATGGACCTTCCCATCACCTACCCTAGTTTTGACTTTGTTGCCCAATGCCCCTTCGTAAGATCCACTCCCCTATATCAAAAATCTTGTGCTTAACAAACTTGTTATATGTATTTTAGAGTGTTTTCTTTTGTGACTCAATTCTTATCAAGGCTTCTTCTCATTTTTCTTTAGTTAACAATAGGTCCTCCCGTCTTAAATGATCATTATCATCATGCATGATACTGGATCAGAGGGTCGGTTCTTTTATCTCAAGGGGTATGACCGCTTCAGTTCCATAAACGAGGGAGAAAGGACTTTCCCCTATTAACGTTCTGGGAGTAGTCCTTGTGGCCCAAAGAACTCTGGGTAGTTCATCGACCCATTTTCCTTTGGCTCCTTCCAAACGTTCCGTAGTATACGTATGAGTATCTTATTAGAAGATTCGGCTAGACCATTCGCTTATGGTTGGTAACGGGTGGAATGAGATAATTTGATACCCTTCTCATCACAAAAAGATACTAGTTTTTTTTCCGGTGAATAGTTTACCATTATCAACGACTAGTTCACTAGGTAATCTGTACCTACATGTAATATTGCACCATATGAATCTCTCCAAATCTATTTCTTGGATTCTGGCTAAAGGTTCTACCTCTATCCATTTAGTAAAATAATCAATTGCTACGATGAGTAACTTTCTTTAGCTTGAGGCGATAAGCAATAGTCCTATAATATCCAAACCTCATTTATGAAATGACCATGGGTTTACAATGGGTTTCAAGTTAACACCTGATCGGTGTGGCATATTGGGGTGACTTTGACACTTATCGCACCTTTTTACATAAGAGATGCAATCTTTGAGAAAGGTAGGCTAATAGTAACCTTGTCGGATAATTCTTTGCAAAATATTTCTTCCTCCAGAGTGAGCTCCACATTGGCCATCATATAAGTCGCTCAAGACCATCTAAGCCTCGATTATGGGTAGGTATTTCAACCATGGGCCACCACAATTCCTTCTATATAAGACTCCCTGGATGATGGCATTGTTTTTTGTGTTTACTGTGAGTTTGTGAGCTAAGTGTTTGTCTTATAGGAGGATACCGTTGACAAGGTATGCTAAATATGGCTTCAACTAAGAAGCATGAATTGTACACATGATGTCTGATCAAGTTTGATCTTTTCAAATACGGCTTTTTCTTTCTTCACATCTTGTACGTAATATTTCATTCTTTCTTCCTTTGCTTCAAAATTATCGTTGACTTGGTTCACCACCAGACGTGAATTGCTATGGATTAACACCCACTTAGCTCCAAGGGCTATTAATTGTTGCAACGACAAGAGTAAGGCCTCATATTCAACAGTATTGTTAGTTGCTTGAAAAGTGATTTGAAGGCATTATTCTATTAGACCTCCCTTGAGGTGAATATTACGATTCCAACTCCTGACCCTTGTTAATTGCTTGCTCCATCCATATACGCCTTTCATAACTCCATCTCAGGGGGAAATACTTTTCCCACAAAGGTTGATTTTACTGCATGTATGGGGTTCCCTCTTGGGTATTCTCTTGTGTCCACTCCGTGACAAAATCTATGAGGGCTTGTCCCTTAATAGCGGCCAGAGGTCTATAGTGTATCTCAAATTTTCTCAACTCAATGGCTATTTGAGAAAGATGCCCAAAAAGGTCTAGTTTACCCAAAAACAATTTGAAGGGGTATGGGGTGAGGAACACTACCCTATTTGCACCAAAGTAATGCTTGAGTTTACGTGACGTCATTCTTATTGTGAAGGCTGCCTTGTCTAGAGAAGGATATCGTTGTTATACCCTTATCAAAGAATGACTCACGTAGTACATTGGGTGTTGGGCTCCCTCTCTACTGACCATCAATACAGCATTGACAACTTTGTCCGTGAAAGACATGTACATATACAGATCTTCTCCTGCCATAGGATTAGCCAAAATGGGTGCTTTCCCTAAGTAATCCTTAATGGATTGAAAGGATCGTTCACACTCATTATGCCAAAGGTATTCTATGTTCTTTTTCAATAATCAAAAGAATGGTATGAATTTTTTGGTGCATATAGAATGAAGCGACTTAAAGCCACGATACATCTATTCAACTGTTGGACTTCCTTAAGGAAACAAGGGGACTTCATGTTAACCAAGGCCGAGATTTTATCTGGATTGGCTTTAATGCCTCTAGATATCACTAAGTACCCCAAGAACTTCCCCGAGGCTAGTCCAAATATATACTTCTTTGGGTTGAGATGCATTTTATAATTTCAAATTATGGAAAACGCCTCTTTAAGGTTAGAGACATTTGGTTTTGACCATCATGTCATCGGCATACACCTCCATGTTTCATTCAATTTGGTTTCGAAACATTTTATTCATCATTCTTTGACAGGTGGCACCGGCGTTTTTCAAACTGAATGGCATCTTAGTATAGCAAAACGTCCATTCTTCTGTGATAAACGTCATTTTTTCTTCATCTTTGGGATGCATTCGAATTTGATGGTATCCTGAATAGACATCCATAAAGCTGATTGAAATCCACGCACATTCTATGTTCACCTCTCGCTTTTTTCACTAACACCACATTTGATAGCTAGGTTGGGTACATGACCTCGCGAACCCAACCTATACTTTTCAAAGACTCGACCTTCTCTTTGATAATCTCATTCTTATCTCTGGAAAATCTCAGCTTTCTTTGTTGGACCGGATTTTGGTATGATCTAAGCATAACTCATGGGAGATGATATTAGGGTCGATGCCCGGCATGTCCTTAGGATTCCAAGCAAACAAATCCTCGTTATTCTTCAAGAAATCAATAAGAGCAACTTTGAATGAAGAAGGTAGTTTGGAATTGATTTTCACGGATCGATCATTCTCTATTGCCTCTATATGAACCACGTTATATTCACCGTGGACTTCTATCGTAACATGTTAACATGTACATAGTTTCTTAATTTCTTTGGGATGGCCTTTGTTCTTTAATTGCTATTTTGAAGATTGAGGTAGCACGTTCTTTATAGCGACATTGTAACAACTCTGTGCCCCATCTTATTCCTCCTTAATTTCTCTTACCCCATCAACGGTAGGGTAATTAATTAGTTGATGGTATGTTGAAGGCACCATTTTCATTTTATGTATCCATGGGCGGCCTAAAATTGGATTATAAGGTGTGGGAGTGTTCAAAACGATAAAGTTTTTCAAAATTATAGCGTCTTCTACCGATACTAGTAGACATATTGTCCCTACCGACATCATTACTCTACCATTGAATCGAACCAATGGCATTTGTTATTGAGTTATCTCTTTAGGATCTATGCCCATGTCGAGCAAATTAGACAGGTAATAGAGGTTAGATGAGCTACCATTGTCGATTAATATTTGACGCACCTTACAATGAGCTATTTTCATAGTGATCTCTAAAGGATCGTCATGGGGAGGTAGGCACTCTCGGCCTTTAAAATTAATTGGGTAAACTGGGCCCTCAAGTCTTAAATTGTAAACCAAATGCCATGTATCTCGAGCCTCTCTTGCATGCCTTTTCTTTGAGTTGTTGGTATGGACAGCCATGGTAGGTCTACCATGAATGGTGTGTATTATATGCACATCCTTAGGTGGATATTTGGTTCCTTGTGAATCGGGTTGGTTGGCACTCTGATCCTTTAATCAGGGTTGTCTATCTAAGTGTCTTTCTGGGGGGTTCTAGTTTTATCAATGATGTCCCTTAGGTATCCTTCTAAAAATATGTGTTTAATCTCCCATTTTAGATGGCGGTAATCTTGGGTCCAATGCCTTGTGTCTCTATGGAATGCACAATACTTATTGGGGTTTCTAAGAAGAGCTTTCATGGCGGGTGGCCAATTGATGTTATTGAGACGCTCCATTCGATGCACTACTTTGGCCAACGTGATACGTTGAGATAGTTCTCCAAAGGGAGATAAGGCATGGCCCCAAGTCTTTAAGTTTCCTCTCGACCTTAGGGTGGGTTTGAAGTGGGAAAAAGGGGGACATTTATCCTTGGAAGGCCTTTTTTTCTCCTCTCTTTTAATGGGGTTGGACCTATTGGGGTTTCTGTTAAACAACCCTTTGCTCGATTTCATCCCCCTTTCCACATTGATGAATTTTTGAGATTTCTCATAAACTGCGTCTAAGGAGCGTGGTGTAGTTTTCTTCAATTCTATAAAAGACCATTATTACGTTTAATTCCCATACGGAAGGCTTCGATGGCTATGGAATCAAGACATTGGTTAATCTCCATCTTCTCTATTTTGAACCTCCGCATGTAAGCTTCGATTGTCTCATTTTCCTCTTGGACTATTGAGAACAAGCAGTGAGACTCTTTCTTCATTGGTTTATTATAGGCATATTAGTGACAAATATTTTGACCAAAGCATCAAAGCTAAAAATACTCTTAGTGGGAAACTCCATGAACCACTGTTGGGGCCGAGTCTTGGAAGGTAGCTGCAAATAGTTTGTAGTACATTGATAATTACTTGTGTTCGGATGGGCTCACTACTACCATGGCCATTTTGAATTGAAGAACGTTTGCCACCAGATCATTGGTTCCTTTATACACGGGACATTTAGGGGCATTAAAATTTGGGGGAGGTAATGTTAATTCAATGACATCCTAGAAAGGCGATGTAGATAACTAATTGCAAACATTTTAAATATCATTCCATGGCTTTGACTTTTCCTACCCTTTGAGCATATTATTAACTCTCATCCACATTTTTTCTTCCATCTCTTTTAATTTTTTTTCCAATTCGTTGCTCGAGTTATAAGGATGGATTGGATGAATTATAGGTTCATAATTGGGAGGATTTACTTAGGAGGTCCCCATAATGAAATGAGGATCAAGAATTATTTGGGGATGTTGCTCAACATCTATGTGTCGATGAGGGTCATGGACACAAGAGATACGCTCCCTTCTAGAGGGTTGATGTACTATATGGGAACTACTGGGTGTATAGAATGAACTCCATGTGTCTAAACATACATTTTTTTCTAACTGGGATCTTAATTTTTCATTCTTCTTTCGGCATTCTATAAAGGCTTGTTGCAGTTTTGTTATTTGTTTTTGAAGTCCTTTTATCATTGCATCTCTTTCAGACGGAGGGTTGTTCGTACTGCAATTCAGGGAAGTACCTAAAGGTCACGTGGCTCGTGTGGACGGGCCTACATCGTGAAAGGTCGAAACTTGGTTTTTACTAGCTGAGGTAGTTATTAAATCATAATCTATCAATGACCTGAAGGGTGAGGAAGGAGACGCCCTATCATTAAGGTTAAATTCTTGATCCAATAAGGCGAGGTTGTCTATCTCTTCATCGATCATGGATGACAATCCATTTGACGGTTTTCAAATCAAAACAAAAGTTAATTCTCTTAGTATATGATTAGGTCTCAAATGCCAACTATGGACTAGAAATATTTGAGTTCCCACAGACGGCCCCAATTTTTTGGAGAGAATTTATGCGTTCAAGATTTTAGTTATTTATAGTGAGAAGTGGAAATTTAGATAACTGAATTGGATCCTGTATTCTCCTCGTTTAAGGGGTATATATATGTGTAACATCTAATATACGTGATAGGGCATGTGTTATACGACTTGGATACACTATTACATATGTGATAAAATTATGTATGAACTTAATTTAAACAGAAAGCAAATCGCCACAAGTGTTACATTGTTAGGTCGTTACATATGGATATGAGAAGGTCGTTATATGTAGGTCTCTCTAGATTCCTGGATAAATTTCTCCAGCTGCCCATGGAGAAGGAGGACTATGATCACGTTGAGATCTCACAATTTTACTAGGTATTGACATCTAAGACCTCACAATTATATGCATTAGCAAGCTCGTTGGGCCCGAGCCATTGTTAAGCCAGTCCTATTACCTCGTTACCCCCTAGTAGGGTACCTACACTTATTAGGTCGCATTCTCGTTACATATTTAATACCAAATAGTTACTAACATGTGTCTTGTTATGTTTTGTCATATGTTGGACCATCTTAAACTTTTATTGGAACTGGTGCAACTATTGTGTTATTTCTCTGAGGCCCATGGACGTTTCAAAGTTGGATTAAACTAAGGGACATTATGAACTCTTTAATTGCAATTATAAATAACCGTCTTAAGGTTTGTAATAGCAACACTTTCTCATTTGTTCTATTTTCTATTTCATTGTTTGGCTCTTCATCTATCTCTCCACTCTTCTTATGACTTCACTATTTTTTAGTGTGTGTATGCAAGAACAATTTGTTAATGTTTTTCAATCCTCTATTTGTGTTAGGTTTCATCCTCTATTTGTGTTAGGTTTCATCCTCTATAAATGTTCTTATCATCGTTATAATCAGCTTTTTAATAGGGGATATATTTTTTCCCTCAATTGGATTAGGTCTATAATTTTGGGGGTCAAATCACTTAAATCTTCATGTTCTTTAATTCTATTTTGATTTCTTGTTATCTCGCTTTGTTGGATTCAAAACTTTCCTAAATCGTTATTTTCTAAAATAAGCTTGAGGTAAATCATAACAAGTGTTATAATAGCATGATTTTTCATGTTGTTTGGTCTTTGAGATTCATCGAAGTAGTGTGAAGTCAAAAGACTCACCATATTCAGTTTCTAGGTTACATTCTTGGGTGACTCTAGAACTTTAGGGTTTCTCAAGTCCCATAAAGAAAGTGACTCCTAGGTTACTTCGGTTAAACTAGGAGTTTCTTTAACATTTCTTTCTTTTTGTTACACTTTTTCATTTACTATTTCTCTATAATATGAGTACACAGTATAAAATAACGATGTTTGATAACACAAGTGATTAAATTTACTGGAAAAGAAAAATGAAAGGCCTTTTAATACAACAAGTGGTTCATGGTGTCATTGATAATGATGATCTTCTTGAGAAATTCTCTGAGGTTGACAAGAAAAAGATAGAAAAGAAATTTTTTTCTTCTATAGCTGAGAACGTATTTTCTAAACTTGATTTGTTTTTCTTAGAAAAACCCTTTTTTGGAAAAGCTCATTTAAAACATCATTTTAATTCTTTTAAAATGGATTATTCTAAAGATATTGAATATAATTTAGAAGGTCTTAAAAGAACGAGAATTGATCTTGATGATATAAGTCATAAGGTTGAAGACGAAACTCAAGCTATTATTCTTTTAAAATCTCTCCTTGGTAAATACAAAGATCTTAAGTCTGGTATAATGTATGGAAGAGAAAATTTAACTTTTGATATGGTTATTTCTAATCTAAGGTCTAAAGATTTAGAAACTAAAGTCTTATATGAGAATAATATGAGTGATGTGCTATTTGTTACGGATATAACAGATAAAAGAGAAAAAGGTTCTAAGAGAAAATATAAGCATATTTCAAAGTCTAGATCTATAAAGTATATGAGGTGTTACTTTTGCAAAAACAATGTGGTCATTATAGGAATGAATGTCCTCTTGGGAAGAGTAAATTTTGAAAAACAATAGTCAAGTATTGATGGTGATTCAAATTTAATATTTGAGGATTATGTGAGCTCTAAAATGTAAGTTGTGAGTTTCACTACGTTAGACATTGATTGGTTTTTAGATTTAATTTTTCTTTTCACATGTCACCTTAGACATTGGTTTAGTGACTTTAAGGAAGTTGTTAATAGAAGGATCCTTAGGTAATAACTATTAATGCCAAGTCAAGGTTATAGGTTTTGTTAAATTTTCCTTGGTAAATGGAATAGTTAGGATCCTAAATGATGTGAGATATATCCCTGAACTAAAAAGGAATATGATTTCACTAATTACCTTAAATGTATTGGGATATTCAATAAAGATAGACAATGGTACAATGATTGTAATTAAGGGTTCTTTATTTGCATTGAAAGCTGACAAAGTCAATGGTCTTTATGTGTTGTATGACCTTACACTAGATCGTAAATGAGTAGCTAGTGTAATATAATCCTTAGATAGTGTTATGTTGTGGCATATAAGATTAGTTCATATAAGTGATAAAGAGCTAAGTAATTTAGCTAAATATGATGTTTTATGTAGTAAACCCTTAGAAGATCTTAAATTTTTTGAATATTGTGTGCTTGGTAAACAAACCAGAGTAAGGCTCTTTAAGGGCAGTACACTACAAAATATTCACTTCATTATTTACAATTTGGATTATGGGGGCCTTCTTCTAATCAATCCTTACTTGATAATAAGTATTTCTTATTCCTTGTACATGATTTCTCTAGAAAAGTGTGAAATTTTACTTTGAAAATTAAAGATGGAACTTTTCTCACCATCAAACAGTGAAAAATTCTAGTTGAAAATAAAAAAGGTAAGAAGATTAAAATAGTTAGGACTGATTCTGGTCTGGATTTTCGTAATGAACACTTTTAACAATTATTGTAAAGACCAAGGGATTGGGAGACATATGAGTGTATTTGGAATACCTTAACAAAATGGTCAGTTGAGAGAATAAATAGAACTATCTTAGAAAGAGTTAGGTGTATTTTATAACTTTCCAATATGCCTAATTTGTTTTGGACAGAAGCTATTAACACATCCATATAACTTATTAATAGATGTCCTTCAACTACCCTAAACATGAATACATCTGAAGAGTTAAGGACTAGCAAGCCTATATATTGTAGTGACCTTAAAACATTTGGTTGTGTTGCTTACAGTCACATTAATCAGAGTAAATTATATGATAGATAGTTGAAATGTTTATTTATTAGCTATCATGTAGGAGTTAAAGGATATGGACTATAGTATCCCTTTTTAAATGTGTAGTGAGTAGAAATGTTGTGTTTAATGAATTAAGTTTTTATAAATATATGCATAATAATTATGCTTCCTCTACTTCTAAGGGTACTGAGATTGAGGTAGAGGTTAATGCAACACCTCTCTCTTATGATTTTGATCATGAGAAAGAGGTAGAGGTATCAACAACTCCTTTATCCACTGATATTGAAATTGATAAGACAAATGCTAGTAATGATGATGGAATTATCGAGGATATTAATGATCCTATAGGCAATCCCTCTAAACTCAACAACTACCTTCTATTCAGGGATAGAACAAGGCGGAGAATCAATGCCCCTAAAAGGTGTCTTGATTCTCCTCCTTCTTCCTCTACAACTGGTTAAGCTAATCTAATTGCTTATGCATTATCTGTTGCATCTGATATTGATGATTCTAAACCTAAAACTTTTTATAATATTATTAATTCATTTGGTTCATTTATTCGATTGAAAGCTATGCATGGTGAAATCAATTCTTTAAATAAAAATAGAACTTGGGCTCTATTAGAAAATCCTAATGAATGTAAAGTTCTAGGTTCTAGATGGTTGTGTAAAATAAAAGAAGAAACTAAAGGTGTTAAATCTATTAGGCTTAAGGCTAGATTAGTTGCACAATGAGTAGTATAAACAAAAGCACTTGACTTTAATGAAATTTTCTCCCTTTTTGTTAAGTTCACTTGTATCAGAGTTTTATTATCCTTAAATTTTTAGTTTGATTTAATGCTTGAACAAATGGATGAAAAAACTTCATTTTTACATGGTGACTTAGATGATAAAATTTACATGAAACAACCTGTAGGGTTTATTAAAAAGGGTGATGAAAATATAGCTTGTATTCTTAAGAAATCTTTGTATGGTCTAAAACAAACCCTTTGGTAATGGTATAAGAAATTTGATAGTTTAATGATTAAATCAATGTTTGAAATATGTGACTTTGATAATTGTGTCTGCTTTAAATTCAAAAATGTTTCAAATCCTCTTTATTTACTACTATATGTGGATGTTATGCTTCTTGCCTATAATTGTAAAACTAAACTAATAATAAAAATTGAAAATCAAACTTAGCAATGAGTTTGAAATGAAATATTTAGGTCCAACTAGACATTATTATAAAAATTGGTTATATGTATCTGTCTCAAATCTTATTTGGAAAAGGTTATGAAAATATTTTACGTGAATGATGTAAAAATGGTTAATATCTCTTTAGGCTTCTACTTTAAATTTTAATACATAGATTACCTTATAATTGATAAAGATAAACATGAGTAAAGTCCCATATTCCAATATTGTTGAATCTTTGATGTATTATATGGTTTGTACCTACTTGATATAGCTTATGATATGAGTGTGGTAATTAGGTACATGGCTAACCTTGACAAGGCTAATAATTAGTAGTCAAATATATCATAAGGTATGTGAAGGGATCTATTAATATTGGTTTATCATTTAAAACCAATCCTTCAAATATTTCTATTGTGAAAGGTTTCGTTGACTCTAATTTTGCACAGGATAAGGACAAGAGAATATCATTGTCTGGTTACATTTTCACTGTATTTGATAATGTAGTGTCTTAAATTCAATCTACACTTTGTAATGGATTTCTCAACCAATGAGGTTAAA
This sequence comes from Hippophae tibetana, assembly GCA_037013495.1. Classification (NCBI taxonomy): domain Eukaryota; kingdom Viridiplantae; phylum Streptophyta; class Magnoliopsida; order Rosales; family Elaeagnaceae; genus Hippophae; species Hippophae tibetana. The sequence continues at coordinate 24,236,582 of CM072811.1, forward strand.
TTAATTGTTTGTACTAATGTTGTTAAAGAAATCTTATGGTTAAGAGGATTCACCAAATAACTTTAAATGGTTACTAATGATGTTGTTGACATTACTTTCTATGATAATATATCTATTATTCATTTATCTAAACATCCTATGTTTTGTTCTAGGTCAAAATTGTTTCTCTAGGCTTATGGACATTTCAGAGTTGGATTAAATTGAGGGGCATTATGAAGTTTTCACCTACAAGTATGAATACCTCTATTAGGGTTTTAATAGAGATGCTCTCTTACTTGATCCATTTTCCCTTATGCCATTTGGCTTTTCATCTCCTTTTCAACTCTTCTTGTGACTTTTTACTATTTCTGAGTATATGTGTGTGCAAGAATAATGTGTGAGGATTATTCAAATATATGTTTGTGTTAGGTTTCATCATTTGTACATGTTCTTGTCATCTTTGTACTTTATTTTTCAATAGTAGGTATATATTTCTCCTCCCATGGATTAGACCTATAGTTTTACTACTCGAATAACTTAAATCTTCATGTTCTTCAATTCTATTTTGATTTCTTGTTATATTACTTTGTTAGATTTAAAACTTTGTTCAAGTGTGAGATAAATCGTAACATGTAACTTGGTATAAAATTTTAAATTTCTTTGGGCTAGATGAAAGGTGCCACTAATTTGGTCAATTCCCCATTCCTTAGTAATTTTTTTTAAAACTTCATATTAGCACTACATCATTCTTTTTGTTTATTTATTTTATATCATTATATCATTCAATACAACATAAGTTCATAAATATAACCAAATATATATACACAACAACACAATTCAATATCACTTATATATCGCAAATATAACCATTCTTTAAGTTTAAGATACCATCAAAATAGTTTTAATGTTTCAATTACCCACATTTAGTTTTTTTTGTTGTCATTTTATTTTAACGAAATTGAATCCACATTCCTTAATGCAACTATTTGGATACTAGGTACGATCTCACCCCTTGTCTCACAATCTTATATAGAACTCTTTGTAATGACACATGTACGATGTATTAGTGCATTAGAAAGGTACTATTTAACATAGTGCTTCACAAACATTTGTTATTTCTAATCCTAGCATATTTTCAACATTATAACGCCTATTATGGAGCTTAGAATTTCAAGTAGGACATAAGATTCTGAAACCTTTCATTTCAAAAGATATATTAGAATTTAGAAAAGTAGGACAAGTGTTATGAGATAACACAATGATCACCCTTTCAAGCGTAATTTAAAGTATGAGTTGATTGTCTTAGTAAAAAATCAGATAAAGCACGTTTGTTAAAGAGTAAATATGTTCACCTCAATTTCTAACCTGGTAGAACACTTGAATTAAAATACGAGTTGATCACTTCAATACCTAACCAGAAAGAACACTCAAGCTAAAGTACAAGCTCAACACCTTAGTAAAGAATTAGGTACAGTACTCGAAATAAAGTACGAATTAATCATCTTAATGAAAAACCAAGTAATGTACAAGCTAATCAACTCAATAAAGAACAAAATAGAACACTTGAGTTAAAATACAAAATGATCACTTTGATAAAATAACCAAGTAGAGCGCTTAACCTCAACCTTGGGAGATCGTAACGTCCAATTCCAAGTTCAAAGGTTGACCAAAATTAAAATAACAAGTTGATCATCTCGGTAAAGAATCAAGTAAAACGTTGAAGCTAAATTACGAGTCACTTATCTTGATAAAGAACTAGATAAAACGATCGAGCTAAAAGATGAAATTTTTACCTTATAGGAAACCAAATAAAACATTAAGATAAAGTTTAAGTTGATCACTTTATAATAAAAGTAGATTATTTGAACTAAAATACAAATTAATCAACTTGTTAAAAAATTAATTACAATATTCACGATATAATACAAACCTATTATTTTGGTAAGCAACCCTGTATAATACTTGCATTAAAATACTAGTTGATAACTTTGATAATGAAAGTATTGCACTAACCTATAAAAAAAAAAATATAAAAAGATAAGTAGAACACTCTAATTAAAATACTAACAATCACCTTAATAAAGAAGCACTTAGAATATACCAACATTAAAATACAAGTAGGTAATTTTGATAAAGAACTACATATATCACTTACACTAAAGCAAAAGTTGCAAAAATACTTAATTTATCAAGAATGATAGTTACTATTTCACCTTAATCTTAGTCTCAAACTTAAGAGTACGAAATAATAGAATGTGAAATTTAATATTTGGATATGACATTTAATGTTGGGATAAGAAATATGACGTGACACTAAATATAACCTAATGTTATGAACAATCTAAAATAATAACCCGCTAACTAAATCAACTTGTACGTAAAAACATGTACCAAGAGATTTGTTAAATTATCATTTTATCCCATCTAACACAATCCTAACTAAAACCCCTTTATAACAACACATATATACCTTGTATCAAATTTATATATATGACATTAAAAGAATATTGTTGCGACACACGGTGTATTTTAAATATTATCATTTATATACCTTGTATCAAATTTATATATATGACATTAAAAGAATATTGTTGCGACACACGGTGTATTTTAAATATTATCATTTTCATTCCCAGCATCTATTTCCAACAGCAACTATATAATATACTACACACATGGGTCCAATTTTATTAGTTAATATTATTCTCTCCCATTAAATTGAGATTTCTTAAAATTTAGATAAAAAAAATTACACAAAATTAAATGGCAAGATAGATTTAATGTTTTACGATCTTTTTTGGACACAAATGTTTGGGCAAAAGGACCTCAAACCAATCTTCTGTATTCATTAGTTTCTCATCAGTCATTTCCCAAACACTGCTCCCTTCTTGTTTTTCTTGTTCCATTACTCTCTTGATCTGTACATTTTTCAAAATTACTACCTACAATTACCATAAACTAAGGGAAAATAAAAAAAAACAGTTCTTTTATGCCCACTCCAGTCAAAGGCACTACTACTACTGGTTTCACAATGACTGGTCGGTCCAAAGCTTTAACCTCAACTTCCATGGAGGAAACTCAAACCCATACCCACAGATAATTAAATTCTACTCCATTCTACTAATAACCCCAATTTCATTCAACACAGCATTTCTAAATCCATCAGCTACAGACTGTTGCTTAAAACAAATCCCACTCTGCTCCAATCCCGCCATGTAATTCTTCACCTCCACTTTAATCATTTCTTGCATCACAGCCAAGAACTCCGAATTAAATGGCACAAACGGCCCACCATTGTTCTTCACCCCATCATCGGAATTAGCCGGAGCCGGAGCTAAAAGAGTCATCGTATTCGATGCGTTCAGATTCGACTCAACAACTCGGCTATTGTTAATATTATTTGACACCTCGCACGTATCAGACCCCGGTAGAGACAAAGACAATGAAGTTGCCGGATCATTGGAGGACGACGTCATTTCAACGGGTGGTAGAATAACACCGGTTCTAGCCACCGGACGAAACACGTGTGACGATGGCATAACAGGAGCGCTAGAATCGCTCATATCAGAACTTGACGGGCTTCCAGGACTCATGTAAAGTCCTGTGGAAACGGGTACACCAGAACCGTCACTCACCGACCTCTTTAACGGCTGAGGATTCAGATCACGAAAATCACCGAAAACACCGTCACCGCTACTGTTACCGTTGGATTCTTCGTACATAGAACAACATTTTCTCTTTAGGGTTGAGTTCCAATGATTCTTAATCGCGTTGTCGGTTCGGCCGTTAAGGAGGCGAGCTATGGTGGCCCACTTGTTACCAAAACGAGCGTGAGCTCGGATTATAGTATCGTCCTCTTCAGGTGTAAAAGCTCGGTGTTCTACTTGTGGTGAGAGCTGATTACACCATCTCAACCGACAAGACTTACCGGACCGACCGGGAATCGATTTGCTAATCAACGACCAGTTTCTGGGACCGTGTTTCCGTACCAGTTTCTGGAGCGTTTCGTCTTCTTCGGGACTCCATGGGCCTTTGATCCGATCCATTTCTTTCTGGGTTATTGCCATGAATGAAAGTTCATAAAAATATTTAAAAATAAATAAAAACCCACAGACCTCGAAGTGTTCGTTGAAATTCAAATGACGAAACTTTGAGGCTCTGTTTTTCGGTTTATGGTGGTTTGGTTTAGGTTTTGGGGCTTTTTTTGGTTATAAACAAAGTGGGGTTAGGGAAGATAGTTAATATATAAGAGAGGGAAGGTGAAAGGGTTACCGGTAAATCAGGTAGGGTATTGTTGGGAAATGGGAAGAGCGTTTGGAGTATTGGACACCGCTTCTTCCAAGCAGTCGGTTTTGGAGGTTTTGGATTACAGCTGGCGAGCGTACACGCGTCCTATCCAAGATGCACTGATTTACATGTCACTCTCTAAATAATAATCTTTTTCTCTTCTTCCTCCTCTTTTCCTCTCCTTTTCTCTTATTTATAAATTTTCCTTTAAATATTTAACCGATAAAAAATATAAAATTTATAAAATAATAAATTTAAAACATAAATAACATCTTAATAATATTAAATAAAATTTAATATTAAAATAATTATTTTTAATTTAAATTACGTTTAATTAAATAATATTTAACATAATAATATAATTTATTTATTTTTAATAATAAAAAATATTAATCAAATAATTATTTTAAAAATAATTTTTTTATTATATTTTCAAATAAATTTAATTTAATTATATATGTTTTAAATTTACATTAACATAAAATTTGTTTGAGATAATTTTGGCAATTATTATTAATTTTTTTATTTTTTTATATATAAATCACGATCTTGAAATAATTGTTGAAATTTCTAGCCGTCCAATATTAATGTTGTTTGAGATACAATTAATTTATAAAAAAATGATACAGTAACACCATCAAAAAATAAAAAAAATAAAAAATATTTATAAATATAAAATTAATTATTTAAAAAATTATTTACATTCATTTACCATCTTAAATTATATATATTAATAATTTTATATTAAATTAATCCACTTTAATTAAATTAATGTTACATTTATAATTATTTTAAATTAATTTTAATAATTTTAATCGATTTATTTTTTAATTTTATATAATTTTTTGAAATATTTTTTCCTTACAAATATTTATTAACTCTTATTAAAATGTTTAATTCAATAAAACTTCAATTTTTATTAAAAAAATTGTCAAGAAATTAATAAAATATTTAAAAATAAAATAATAAAGTGATTAAAATATAAAATTTTATTAAAAATAATTAAAAAATAATACTTCAAGTTTAATATTATTAAAAATATTTTACTTTAAATTCGTATATATTAAATATAATAATATAAATATATTATTTTTATACAAAATCATAAAAATATATTTTTAAAAGATATTTCATTCGTACTTTTAACACAATACGTCTATTATCGACGAATTTATGTGATTGATATGTTTTTTATAAAATAAATTTCTTTGAACTTATGTTATATTTAAATTTAAAATATAATTTTATTAAAAATATTAATAACTAATATATTTAATTTTTAAAATTAAAAGTACCAAAATAAACGTATTTAAAAAAAAGAAATTAAAGAAATAGATAGAGATAAGGATGAAAACGGTTAGGTTGGGTAAAGCCTAAAGGCGTAAAGCTTTAATTTAGTCTGAGTTTGACTCAGGAAGCCAGGCTGTATAGCATTTCGTGTTTGATATTTTATTTATTTCTTTCTTTCTTTCTTTATTCGTAAAGATTTTGGTTTTAAAAAAATCAGAAAATGTCCGCACGGAATTTGCTGAGCTGGTACAAAACGACAAAAATGGTCGCCGTAACGGAGGGCGAATCATTTATGGTTTTAATATTAATTTTTATCGCAATTTCAATTGATTAGTATAACAAATTATATGATAATTTAATAGTTTTATTTTTATAATTATTTTAAAAATTAATATTTATGACTGTAATTAAATATATTTTTATAATTTAATGTTTTTATTTAAAAATAATAATTACATAATTTATCCTTATATTTTACTGTAAAGTACAGCCTGTCAACCTGCCACCAGTAACATACCCGTATTACTCAAATCTACAAATGAATATTATGAAGGGTCTCTCCACCCACCCACCGACACCTTCCGGTTAAACCCATTATGCCTTTTTCCAAATTTCAAGAACAAACCCACACAAACTGCCTATTCCCATTTGCCCCCCACCACCCTTGCCTTACCTTACCTTATCTGTACGGAACATGCCAAATTAAGCTCGGTCATTAAGGACACGGGACCTTCTTCCTGGCTTCCTTTGTGCCCAAACCCTCTCATAAGATATCATAACCACGCTCCTTTTGTTACCTGTTTTATGTTAATGACATTCTAGGTTAATCATAAATATATTTAAAATATTTATTTAATTATTTAATTATAATTATATCAATAATAAATAAGATAAAAATATATTTAAAAAATTAATTATAAATATATCAAAACTATTTATTTAATTATATTTATGTAAATAATATACGAATAATTATAAAAATATATCCAATTATTTATATATTATTAACATAATCATAACTAAATAAATATTTAAAGTTACATTTAGAGGATTAGCATAGGAACAAATACCCATTTTTATATAACGACTTATTTTTATCTTTTTTTTATATGTTTATTATATATATATATATATATAATGTCATATTAATTATGGCAAAAAAGAAATTTGGACTCCTTGTTAACATATCGTATTAGAACTTTAACGGTGATTAAGTAATTCGGTTAACTTACTTAAAGTCAGAAATTCGATTCAGTTTAACGTATAGAATTTTTTAAAAAGTCATAAAAGGGTTAAATTTGAATTAAAAAATATATAAGTTTTTAAAATTTAAATTAATATTAAAATTATAAATAAATATGTATTTTTACTTTATAATGTGTTATATTTGAACATTATATATACCATAATCATATTAAATTACTAATGTATTATTAAAAATTTATTTCAAATTTTAAATCTTTATAATAATTTAACAAATCTTCTAACAATATTTTTATTCTTATAATTATCTTAATTATAAGTTTACTAAATTTTGCTAAATGCATACTAATTTTAAATTTAAATGTTATATATATATATATATATTATAATGTTATTTAGGATGATAATTAATATATAAATTCCACTTCAATCCGATCTTATCTATGTAAAAAATCATATTTATTTAATTTAAAATTGATAACTTCTTTGAATAGATCTCATATTTAAAACATTTAACTTTGATTTAGATCGTACCAATTTCAAATTAGTTAAGTTGCACAAATCTTTTATAGTACAAATATTTAATTTTAAAATCTTGTTTCATCTTATTTTATTATACTTATTTTTTTATTAGGATGGTAATAAGAGTATAGAATTTAAGATAAATCATTTATCTTAAATAAATTTAAATGGTATAATTTAAAGTTAAAAAAAATGAAATATGAATATTAATTTATAATATTAAAATTTAATAGAAAGAAAAATAATGTTAAAAAAAGATGCAACATTAAATTTAAAGTGATGCACGTTAAGTTTTAGAGATCATTAAATATGTACCATTTAGACACTTTGGTTACATTTTTTACATAGGACATATGGGTTAATAGAAATTTTAAATTATGTGACTAAATTGTTTATTTTTTTATAGTTATATAACTAAAGTGTTTATTTTTATAGTTATGTAACTAAAGTATCATAATTTGAAATTTTTAATAACCTATATGTCACATGTAAAAACTACATGACTAAAGTGTAAGTTAATGATACAATTTTAAACTATAAACTCATTAATAATATTAAATGATAGATGATATAGGATAATACAATCCATTTTATATCTCTACACGTTGCTTATTTTAAATTAAACTTAATTATTTTAATAGCACATCTATTTGCTTGTAGCATCAACTAATATTGCAAATAACTAGGACATTGTTTGAGCATTGGGTACAACTTGATGTATTCTACGAGATGTAGTTTGGTGGCTAAATCATGATTACCTATCAACTTGGTCTCTTTTATTTAGGCTCAATCAAAATCAAAGCACGATATAAAGCTCGAGCCCTTCCATGAGATTGTGCTTGTATTTACTTATTTATCATATCTGACAAGTGTGGACTTTATATGTAATTGATATATACTAATGTAATTGATCATGAATTGTGCTTTTAAGGCTTTTATATTTACTTGTTTACCATATTTGACACATGTTGGTATTAACTTTTTATATAATTAACATATATTCATGTAAATGATAATTTATATATATATATATATATATATATATAAATGATCCTCAACGATCATAATTGATAATATTTATTATATTTCTCTTATTTATCTTTCTAAAATCGAATAATTCTTAACATTTTGATACCTACTGTGAAACTTTAAGATTAAAAGCACATAATACGGAATTCTGATACTTCTCATTAAAAGGATTCACCTTGTGCTTAGGAAGAAAAAATTTGATCGAGTTAGATACCTTAACTACCAACTATTAATTTTTTTAAGGATTTAACTATGTGTTAAAGGATGGTAGGAACTAGAGTTGTTTCTTAATGTTTCCATCCTAGGTTTAAAAATGGGTCTTCTACATTCTTCCTTCCTCGGGCATTTTCTCAGTGTTATATAATAAGGCCTTGTGCTCTAAGTGAGCAAGTGGAACTTCAACATAGACAATACAATGTATACCTTGAGCCATCTCCTAGGTCTTTTCTTCAAGTTTGGTGCTCCTTCATATTAGATTAATCTCCTCTCCTATTTTTTGCTTAATTTCCTCTCCAATGTTTGCATGAGACGTAAAAGCCTAAGATCTTTCATTATTATGATTTTCCATTATCAAATTGTTTTGCTCCCTAATGTTCGGATTACAAAGGAAGGAAGGATCCCGTTACACACATGTTTCACTTCAAAACAACCATTTTTCCTATGAATATCTCTCGAGACAAAAGAGATACCATGATATATAAACGCTTTGTAGCAACCTTGTGCAATAGAGCACAAAAATGGTTCAACAACTTAGCACCTAATACAATTACATCATTTGCTTGGGTTTGCAAATATTTTCATCATTTGTTAATGAAAAGGTCATAGAATCCCATTTATTATTAAAAAGTGACACACAAGTAAAAAACAATATAAAATTGAACATTTGAGTCCCATATAACTTACAAACGCCATTTAATAAGGGGTAAAAATATTTGAACACAAAATGTAATGGAAAGATCGATAATAAAAAACACAATATCCTAACAACCCTTCCTAAAATCAAATCTCTAACTGAAACCTCTCTCCCATTTGAATAGTCTCTCTCGTATCCCTTGGACATCATTTTCAAAACTCCCTTTTCCATAATCTTTCTCCACAATTGAAGTAAAGCTTAACATATTTACTGAAACGGTGATTATTTATATCCATCACCATCACAAGATTTTTATTCTTTAAAGAATAAGAATCTCAAACAATGGACAGTTTGCTATGGATTTTGGAAAAGTTTTTGAAAATTATTGAAATGGATTTTGAAAATAAAGTAAAATATGTTGTGAATTTTTTTTACAAGTGTCCTAGTTGTTGCTAGGGAAGACTATCATCCATAATGGAATTGAAGAGGTTTAAAAAACCAAACCTAGCCACATTTTGTCTCTCTAAAATCATGTAAATCATGGAGAGAGAGAGAAAGAGAAAGCATGGAAGAATGGAGAAGAATAAATGCTAGGATAGATGTGGAACAATGTTAGTAGTTTTTAAGAATGTTATTAATGGTATCTGGCATGTGGGCATTTAAGAAGGATACATTTTTTAGCCATAAATTGACTATCTTGACATTTTTACCTCATTAAATGACAACAAGTCAGTAAAACTCAAATGGTTATATTTTTTACTTTTGTGATATTTTTTAATAATAAATGAACTTATACGACTCTTTTTAAAATTTTGTGTAGTTATGTAGAATATGTTATTAGACATAACATTTCCCACAAGTGGATAAGTAGTATATTTTGAAGATTTATTGGTTAGTATTTGAAAAATCTTTTATATTCCTCTATATCAATGGGCACAAAAAATTTGGACTCCTCGTTGACATATAGTATTAGAGCCTTAACGGTAATTAAGTAATTATGTTAACTTACGATTTAATTTGAGGTATCGAACTATAAGGATTAAATTTAAATAGAAACGTATATAATCCTTTCAAATTTAAATTAACATATTTTATAATTCATTATAGATCGATTAATGTTAAAATTATAAATAAATGTATAATTTACATTATAATGTGATATATTTAAAAATTATATATAAGAGTGTTCACGGTTTGATTCGATTTGGTTTCAAGTAAAAAATATTTAATTAAATCAGACCATTCATATTTCTCAAATCAGACCGAACATGACTGTTTGGTTATTAAAAATATTGTAATTGAACATTTTGGTCAGATTTGGTTAATAATACATAAATATGATGTACTTTTAATTAAAATATGTTAAATTTAATCAACAGTTTATGAGAAATGATATTAAAAATTTAATATATTATTAAAATTGGTTTGGTCCGATTTATTTATAAATTAATATAACCAGACCAAATCATTTGAAAAACGATTTTAGTTAATAAAAATTAGATCGGACCATTTGATTTAAAAAAAAATCGGACTAATCTTATTTGATCTAATTTTTTGGTTTAGTTCAGTTCCATTCGATTTTTGAACACCCTTAATTATATATATCATAATTATATTAAATTACTAATGTATTATTAAAATCTATTTTAAATTTTAAATCTTTATAATAATTTAACAAATCTTTTAAAAATATTTTTATTTTTATGATTATCTTAATTATGAGTTTACTAAATTTGGCTTAAGACACAATAGTGTAAAATTCAAATGTTACATATATTGTTTTGTTATCTATATGATAATTAATATATAAATTTCACTTCAATCCTATCTTATCCAATCCAAAAAATCATATTTTATTGGTTTCAAATTAATTCAAATTGATAACTTCATCAAAGCAATCTTAAGTTGAAAACCTTCAACTTTGATTTAAATTGAATCGATTTCAAATTGGTTAAAAAAATGTGGTTTCAAACTAGTGAACAACCTTGCATAGTACAAATATTTAATTTTAAAATCTCTTCTTGTTATACTTTTTTATGGTAATAAGATTATAGAATTTGAGATATATAATTTATTCTCAATAAATTTAAATATGATAAGCAAAAGTTAAAAAATGAAATATGACTATTAATATATAATATTAAAATTTAAGAGAAAGAAAAATAATGTTAAAAAAAAGATGCAACATTAAATTTAAAGTGATGCACATTAAGTTTTAGAGATCACTAAAAATGTATCATTTAGACATTTTAGTCATGTAGTTTTTGCCTATGATACATATGTTAATAGAAATTTTAAATTATGTAACTAAAGTATTTATTTTTTTCATCATTATGTGACTAAAGTATCTCAATTTGAAATTTTTAGTAAACTATATATCACATGCAAAAACTACATGACTATCCTAATGACATAAAATTATTAACCTCAAAACTGATCACTCTACAATCTATATAGAGTTGAATGTGATTTAAATGAGATTGTTCAATTTTGAACTATAAACCCATTAATAATATTAAATGATAAATGTATAGGATGATACAACCCATTTTATATCTCTACACGTTGCTTATTTTAAATTAAACTTAATTATCTCAATAGCACATCTATTTGCTTGCATCAAGTTATTATGTAACATCAATATAGTAACATCAACTAATATTTCAAATATCAAAGACATTGTTTGAGCATTGGATACAACTTGATGTATTGTACGAGGTTTAGTTCGATGGCTAAATCACGATTACCTATCAACTTGGTCTCTTCTATTTAGGCTTGACCAGAATCAAAGCATGGTATGAAGCTCGAGCCTTTCCATGAGATTGTGTTTTAAGGCTTTTATATTTACTCATTTACCATATCTAACATATGTTGGTGTGGACTTTCTATGTAATTGATATATATATATATATATATATATATATGTAATTGATCATGAAATTGTGCTTTAAGGCTTTTATATTTACTTGTTTTTGACATATGTTAGTGTGAACTTTCTATATATATATAAATGATCTTGAACGATCATAGTTGATAATATTTATTATATCTCTCTTGTTTATCTCTCTAAAATTTGATCATTTTTAACATTTTGACACCCACTATGAAACTTTAGGATTTAAGACATATAACACGAAATTCTGATACTTCTCATGAAAAGAATTCACCTTGTGCTTAGAAAGATTTTTTTATCGAGTTAGATACCTTAACTACCAACCATTAATTTGTTACAAATTTAACCACGTGCTAAAGGATAGTAGGAACTACAACTATAGATAGGATAAGGCTAACTAGATAACAATTCAAGATCTTTCCACTCCTCGAAGAAGTGATCGAGGAGAAAAAAATGTGAATAACAATAATGTTTGAGCAAAGGTTAAGGTCAGCCCTAAAATTGCACATCAACTTCTCGATGTAAGAATAGAACTAGAAGAGATGAGTAAGGAGAACATGGAATTATGAATGCAATGGAACAAACATAATAACGAAAGATTTGAAGCTTCTACATCTTATGCATACATTGGAAAGAAGTTTGAGCAAGAAATAAGGGAGGAGATTAATCTAATATGAAGGAGCGATAAACTGCTCGACGAAAGAAGATTGTAGGAGACCCCCTTTTAAGCCTTGGATGAAAACATTAAGAAACAAAACATAAGCAAGGCACAACATGACATCGATAGAGATTATGACTAGTTCGTGGTTTCTTTTTTTACGAAGAAAGAAATCCTCCCACCAAATATTTTTGCTCCCTAGTGTTCAGGTTACAAAGGAAAGAAGGATCCCATATACACATGTTTAATTTCAAAACAACCATTTTTCTTATGAGTATTTCTCGAGACAAAAGAGATACCATGATATATAAACGCTTTGTAGCAACCTTGTGCGATAGAGCACAAAAATGGCTCAATAACCTAGCATCTAATACAATTACATCATTCGCTTGGGTTTGCAAATATGTTCATAATTTGTTATTGAAAAGGTCATAAAATCCCATTTATTATTAAAAAGTGACACACAAGTAAAAGATAATGCAAAATTGAACATTTGAGTCTCATATGACTTGCAAACACCATTTAATGAGGGGTAAAAATGTCTAAACACAAAATGCAATGGAAAGATTTATAATAAAAAACACAATTTCCTAACAACCCTTCCTAAAATCAAATATCTAATTGAACCCTCTCTTCCATGTGAGTAGTCTCTCTTAAACCCCTTAGACATCTTCTTCAACCATAATCTTTCTCCATGATTGAAGTAAAGCTTAACATATTTAGTGAGAAGTTGATCATTTATTTCCATCACCATTGCAAGATTCTTATTATTTAAAGAATAAGAATATCAAACAATGGATTGTTCGATATGGATTTTGAAAATAAAGTAGAAGATGTTGTGAATTTTTTGTTTTTTTGCAAGTGTCCAAGCTGTTGTTAGGGAAGACTATCGTCCATAGTGGCATTCAAACCTAGCCACCTTTCATCTCTCTAAAATCATATTAATTATGGAAAGAGAGATATATAGAGAGAGAAAGGGGAAGAATAGAGAAGAAGAAATACTATAATAGATGTGGAACAAGGGTAAGTGGTTTTTATGAATGCTATTAGTGGTATCTTGCATATGGGAATTTAAGAAGGATATGTTTTTAGTCGTAAATTGACTATCTTGACATTTTTACCTTACTAAATAACAACAAGTTACGTAAATTTCAAATGGTTAATTTTTCTTTTACTTTTGTGATATTTTTTTAATAATAAATGAACTTATATTTTGACAAAACTTTTATGTTAACCTATATCAATGGGCATAGAGATGGTTATACTAATAAACATAATCAATTCGTACTAATTTTGGGTACATTCGATTAATAACTATCGGTTATGAACTTCTAGTAATTTTCATACAGTTTAATTTCATTTTTTTATTATTTAATATTTATTCAAAATATATTTAGTTTGAAAAATTAAATTTTAATTAAATTCTTATTTTACTATATTATTTAAAATATTAATTTTCATTTTTAACTATTTAACACATGTTTTTAATTAAAATAAAAATATAAAGTAAGAATAAATAAAATTTAATCTAATTATATAAAGTATTGTGTGTTCTATCATTAAACTTATATTTTTCTATGTAATTATATGTATATAAAATAATAATATTAATATATATTTGATTTCGATTAACTACAGTTTCAATACTTTAATAATTATCCTCGTCTCATGTCTTATCGATAATAGTTATTTTTAAAGAAAAAAAATCATTAATTTTTACGAATAATCATAATTTTATTTATCTATTATTAAAATATCTATTAATATTTTCTTACGATAATTAACAAGAAAATAGATGATATTGATAGATTAAAAAAATGCAATTCTCTTTTTACATGTTTCAATAGTCTTTTTTTTATATTTTAATAAGAATTAGTAAACATGATCATTTTTATTAGAATTTGATAGTTTTAATTAAAGATGTCCAAAAACTAGATCAAAACGAATTATATCGAAAAATTAGACCGGATCGGTCTGAACAGTTTTATAAATTAAACGATTCAGTCTGATTTGTATTAATTAAAATCGTTTTCAAATAGTCCAGTCCGATTATATTAATTATTAAATTTTCTACATCACTTCTTAAAAACCGTTGATTAAATTTATCATATTTTAATCAAAAGTGTATCATTAATTGTATCATGTATTATTAACCGAATCAAACTGTTCGGTTCAATATTTTTAATAATCAAACGATTCAATCCGATTAAATTTTTTTTATTACTTAAAATCAGACGGTAAAATTGTAATAATTGACTTAGTAAAAGTTCTATTACAATTTATTCGTGTGATTGCAATTCTCTTTTTACATGTTTGCTATGTGCTAAATAGAGTGCCTAAATCTACTAGTAAAATTTCACCATCTGAAATTTTGAAAAATAAGAAACTTAACTTATTTTAAAACTTGTGGTTGTTTAGTCTATGTTAGGATCCCCGATCCTTAAAAGAATAAAACTTACTAGTAGAACATACGAATGTGTATTCATAGCATATGCTGTGAATAGTAAAGCTTATAAATTCTATGACTTAAATGATCATAGTTATAGAATCAAATGATGTTGACTACTATGAACATAGGTTTTCATTTAAATTAAAGAATAGTGGGGGCTCGTCTTCTAGCTGTTTACCCATAACTAGAACTAGTAAACAAAATGAGAAATTAAACACTGAAATTAGGAGAAGTAAATGAGCTCGAACCCTTAAGGACTTTGGGTCTGATTTTTATGCTTATACCTTAGAAGAAGATTCCCAAACTTAAAAAAAAAAACCTTATCTTCTTTAATGCCAACTTATAGGAAGAAGCCATAAATGATGAAATAAACTCTCATGAGTATAATAAAACTTGGCATTTAGTTGACTTACCTCATCGTTGTAAAACCATAGGATGTAAATGGATACAAAAGAAGAAATTAAAACTCGATGGTACTATTGAAAAGTACACAGCTCATCTTATAGTCAAAGGGTATAGGCATAGAGAAAATATAGATTTCTTTGATACCTTTTCACCAATCACACAAATAAATTACATGTGTACTTTTCTCTCTTGTTGCTATCCATGATTTAGTAGTGCATCAAATGGATGTCAAAATGCTTTCTTAAATGGTGACTTAGAAGAAGAGATTTATATGAACCAATTTGAGGGCTTTGTTATCTTAGGTCAAGAAAATAAAGTTTTTAAACTATATAAATATTTGTATGGTCTAAAACAAGCACCTAAACAAGTCTTGAATATTTTTGATAATATAGTTATCCCACATGAATTCAAAATGAATGAACGTGACAAATGTATTTATTATAAATCATAAAATGACATTTACATTATTATATGTTTATATATGGATGACATGATTATTTTTGTGTCAAATATTCATATAACATGTGAAAATTTTGTTATGTGCTAACTTTGATATGAAAGACCTCGGAGAAGCGAGTATAATCATTGGTATAAAGATTACTAGGTTTGAAAAAGGGAATTTCTCTATATCAATCTTATTACATTGAGAAGATCTTAAAGAAATATAATTACTTTAACTGTAAACTTGCATGTACTCCTTATGATCCTAGTGTAAAATTGTTCAAGAACACTAGAAGCAGTGTTAGATAAACTGAGTATGCAAGCATCATTGGTAACTTACGTTATGCTAATGATTACACTAGACCAAACATAGCTTATGTTGTGGGACTACTATGTAGGTTTATCAATATACCTAGTATAGAGCATTGAAATGCAATTGAAAGGGTCATAAGATACCTTAAGAGAACTATGAACCTTGGATTATATAAGTTTCCCACTGTTCTAGATAGATACAGTGATGATGATTGCAACACTCTATCAGAAGACTTCAAAGCAACTAGCAGCTATATATTTAGCATTGTTGATGGAGCTATTTCTTGGAAGTCTAAGTAATAGACAATATTGGCTCAATCTACAATAAAGTTTGAAATTATAGCACTAGCTACTATTAGTTGAGATCCCTTTATAGGAAAAAATTGATACCAGTTGTCCTGATCCATTGCGATAGTACCGAGGCTATTTCAAAGATTTAGAACCGTTATTTCAATGGCAAGAGACGACAGATATACAGTACTGTTAGAGAATTTCTCTCTACGGGAGCTGTAAGAATGGATCATATATGTACTGATGAAAATTTGACTAATCCTTTCACGAAAGGATTAATAAGAGAGAAGGTTTTCAAAAACCTCGAAAGGAATGTGACTGATGCCCTTAGAAGAATGAAGAGTCACTCATGATGGTAACCCAACTTATAGACTGGAGATCCCAAGAAATAAGTTCAATGGGTAATAACAAGTCATGAAGTGATATGAGATGAATCATGCTATTATGAAGTCACATTCTATATTGTTAGAAGCATGAAGTTTTGAAGCAACAGAAAGGATGAGTTAATTATTAAACTCTTAATGAGTTCTATACTCTATGTGGAGTGGAGTACGTAGCTATAGGAGTACTCTTGATAGACTCACCTATGTGAATATGGAAGTATGGTCGCTTCCTATGAAAATTTTGGGCAAAATTTACTAGAGCATTCATTATACTAGGATACACGGGCTTTTGGAACTACACCTTGAAAAGGTTGTGTGTGTGATGTTGTTAGAGATAGAGTTCAAAACTACGAGTTACTCTAGTATATTCTAAAGCATCAACACTATGAAAAGGTTCAAGTCGATAGACACCTTTTTCTTATGCATAATCTTATACTTTTAATTGATCGGTTGCTCGATGAAACTATTTTTATTTAAAATTCAAGTGGAGGATTGTTGGAAATGAATTTAAATAAAAAAAATATTTTTTATTATTTTATGACCGTTATTTCATAAATTATGTAACTGTCATTTTCATAATTATATGGTCATTATTTTTATGACCATTATTTTCATAATTATGTGACCGTTAATTTTATGATCGTTATTCTCATAATTATACGACTGTTACTTTTATGACCATTATTTTCATAATTATGTGTTCGGTTATTTTTTACAGTTATTTTCATAATTATATAACCGTTACACATATTTTTTCTACTATAAAAATGGGTAATAGCCCTCAGTTTAGTATATAACTTAACAACTCAAAAACAGTTCTACGATTTTTATAGCAAAATCAAATAAAAGAAAATTCAGAATTGTTTTCTCAGATTTCCGAGCAACATAAATATTTAAGTGATGTAGTATTCCGGACTTCATCAGTGCAATGAAGATCCGGGATAGAAAAAAGATTCTGGACTGTTTTATTCTGGGGACGACGAGGCTATGTTTGCTTGCACAAATTTGAGCAGAACCGCGAAACGTCTTAAAGAGAGCGACCTAGTCCGCGACTCAACCCAAACAACTCATTTCAAGTTATCGGTAATATTGTTCTTACATAGTTTTTCACATATTTGTTCTAACAAATTCTATATATGAAAAGTTTTATATTTCATATTTTGTATCAGGCTATAGCTAACAGACTATGTATGATGGATAGTTATCAAATTTATAATTTGTTTTAAATAAAAATTAATGTATTAGATTTTTTTTAAAAAAAGAGAATTAAAAATCCAGATGGTGCAAGTGTGGATTGTGTTTGTGAACTGTGACACTATTGTAATGTATAAAATGCTAATACTAATTTGAGATATACAATTTATATTTTACATATATTGATATACAACATTTTATAAGTTATTAATTATTTTAGAGAATTATAAACATCTAATGTATTTAGTAAATACAATGATGAATTTTCAATTATTAATTACTTTTTATCAATTTTATAGTCATTATTGTTTATTATTAGAGACAATTTATAAAATTGATATCTCAATAATAATTGAAAAATATAAAAAATTATCATTTATTTTTATGCTATAACTTTTCTAAAAAAATTAAATTAACATAAAAATAATAAAAAATAAATTATTTTTATCCATATAATTAAAAAACTTGTGTTTTCACTCTACAAATAAATATAGAATAACAACATGAATACTTGATTAGAGGAATGTTAATAAAATGTCAAAATAAGGTTGTCATGTACGATGATAAAGATTCTAAAAGAATAATTATATTATGTATTGTCATAATATTTTTATTTTTAACATAATAAAATATATGTATTATTCATTATAATCTTACAATTAGTTATATTTAAATAATATTATTATTAGATAAAATAATTATTAATAAATTATTTTAATAATATTAATAATTTAAATCTTGTAATAACTTTATCATATTAGAAATAATGGTTCAATTTTATTTATCATAACACATATCACGTCAGCTTATTAACAAAATAAATGTAAGGGAATATGTATAGGAATAGTATTTTTAATTACAAATAATTAAAATAATATATAATTGTAATAATTAAATAGTTTTTTTAAATAATTGTAATTTACAAGATAGAGGATATATATGATTATTAACTCAAAATTGAATATAAATTAATATTATTATTTTATACATATAATTACATAAAAATATATATTTTTAATAATAAAATACATAATATTTTAAATAATTAAATTAAATTAAATTTTATTATTTTATTATTTTTGTTATTTTACATAGAAAAATGTATTAAATAATTAAAAGATTAAAATTAATATTAATATTTTAAATAATATAATAGAATAATAATTATATTGATATTTAATTTTTTTAAACTAAATATATTTTTTAATAAATATTAAAAAATAAGAAATATGATTAAGAGTAAAGAAACTATTATGTGTTCATAACCTATGATTATTATCTAAATAAATGTGAAATTAATATGAAATAGTTATGATTATTAGCATAATTATAATTTTCTCGAATTCATGTCATTTCAAATTATATATATGAATTATATGTATAGTTTTATCATTTTTAACAAAAAATTAAATAAATATTTAATTTTTCATATTTAAAAAAATACAATTTTAAAATATTAATATTATACAAATATCACAATTAAACAAACTCTTGATCCTATATTATATAGAAAACAAAATCATGTAAATTTATTTGATTGGTTTTTTTTGTATTATTTAACATCTTAATTATAAATCGTATTATTTATTTTTTTAATTTTAAAATATGTAAATTTTAAAAAAAGTTATTATATTTATATTAAAATAATATATTATTATTTTAATTAATTTTTTAAAAACGAGATAAGTAAATAATATCAATTCTAATATTATTAATCAAACGCTAACATGACCAAATAAGTACTCCACTCCGTATTATATAGGAAAAATTGAATTAATTATAAATTATATAATACAATATTATTAATAATATAATTAAATTTTATAATTATATTTAATAAAAAAATTAATTATATTTTATGTTTATAATATATAATATAATTTATAAAAATATTTAAAATATTAATTTATTATAATAAATAATGATAAAAACATATCTAATAATATGTATTTGTAAAATTATAAATATATTTATAAATAATGATATAATTATTTTATTTATATATTGTAAATAATTATAATAAAGTAATTATTTTAATATTTTATATTTTATTAATTTAATTATAATTATAATATAAAAATATTTTAATATATGATATATAACTATTTTATTATTTATTTTGTGGCTTAAAATTGCTGTCTCCTTTAGAACTGTCAATCAGATAAGCTAAGGGATGTACACGTCAAGGGACGTGCCAGCTATAACGCATTTGCTCTTTGTGGTGTTCTGTAGTTTTTTGAGTTGTCCGAAATGGACAGCATCTGTTTTTCACTTTGTTTCTTTTAAGCGTTGTTCGTTTCAGGATTCGTTAAGTTATGATAGATTCGTTAAATTATTTATGGTTATTGAAATAAATAATAAAGCCATATTTTAAATTAATAAAATATAAAATTTATAATAATTTTCAAAAAATATAAAAATTTAATATTTGATAAAAAAATAAAAAATATAATCATTTGAGAGTAACAACATTTACTATAAATACAATATTAAGTAATTTTTGATACAATGCAATAATATAATAGGAAATTAATTCAAATAAAAAGTAAAATTAAACTGTTAATTAATCTTTAATATTATTTTATCATTTAAACAAAATACAAACATTATACTATGGACATAAATGAATATAATGAATCATATTTAATTAAAATAACGTATTTTTATTGTATTTTTTTTAATTCATGACATGATAAACCAACTTGAGATGATTTGAATTTGAAATAATTCAATACAATAAAATTATTTTTATTGAAAGATTGACCTAACAAGATCTATTTGTAAAATAGGTTGACATAATTGACATGATTTACCACTCTAATATACTCATTATTTTCCATCATTTTAATCATCATTTTATTCATAATACAATGAATACAATTTTTAGAGTTATCTTTCATGTCATGACTTTATTATGAACTTTGATTTACATATTTTATTAAGAATGAATTATGGCTTCCTTGGTCATCAAATTATGCTTTTAGACAAAAATATCCAAAAACATAAAAAGTTAACACTTTTGTCCTCAATCTATTATATTTTAACATATAAATTCTAAATTAGAAATTGAGATTGAAAGAGTTTATGATCCGATACACTATCAAGGTAGATATAAAATCCTTAATGACTCAATCCTAACTCGTACAAATAGAAAATGCAAAACACTTAAACAGTTTACATAACAGAAGCACCAAAAATATAATATAAAAATAAAATGACTTTAATAACAAATAGTATAAATCAAACATAAATCAATTAAATAATAAATACATTCTAATCGAAGTTTAAGCTTAAATTATATTGAAATATACATACTTTAAATTTAGATTGTACTAATATAATATCAAATCATACATAACAATCGATATAATGAGGTAAACCTATATAGAGATTGTATCTATATAGTAACGTTCTTAGGTTGCTTAAGGCAACCACTCAGTAGCAAATAATTTACTAAATAGTAAACAACTTACAACACTAATAGACAATAAAATCACTATTACCTCTATCAGTCAAGACCTCCATCCAAACTGCCTACTATTGCTCTTCACTTGCTATTTTCGCAACTGTTTGGTTCAACACTTGAACATGGTTGTCTTTCATAGCCAACATCACCCAATACAGTGTGATTGCTAACCAATAATCAGTAACTATAAGTGTATCAACTTACAACCTCATGCGACATATAGTCTACTACAAATATCAAATCACGTATGGGAGGCACACAGTCAAACCACATACTCACACAAATAATGACTCACTCTCGAATATAGGCTCTCTAAAATATTCTCACAAAAAGATATAAATCTTAGTATACATTTTGACAGAGTTTTGGTTCTTAAACTATGAGTGAAGACACCTCGTCAAGGGTTGTGGCGAGGATGGTAGCAAGGTCCATGGTAAACTTGTTGGAGAGGTGTTAAAAAGTTGCATTTTTTTATTTCAAAAAATGTCGAATACTATCCATAAATACCCATACCTGGAACACGTCAAAAACTACAAGTAAAAACCTCGACGAGCAAGCAAAGTGCATGTAAATATTCTTGCATATAAAGTGTACCTAACTATGTCTATGCGTGAATTACTGATATGTAGTAACTAATTTTACACAAAGGAAGACAGAATACCAAGTAAAATAAAATAGATATCACACACACACACACACACATGAGTACTTCAGGACTTATAGAGACTAAATTGTGACTAAACTAGATTGTCAATGCCATTACTGTGGATAGTGGTAAGTAACTAGAGGAATCTCAAAAAGTCCTTGCAATTGATATATTAAAAAAAAGGACTAGTGAAGAGGAAAATATCATCACTTCCAAGAATCAAATGTGACACCAAAGTTAGTATCCAAGCCTTTCTTTTTACCAATGACCTGCTTTATTTTTTCCCCAACAAGTTAGACAATTCAATGAAGCAAAATCATGAAAAGGAAAAATTGGATACATTTCAAGGAGGAAAGTGTATCTAGTATATTTCAAAGGAGACTACCACCAAGGTATAAGAAAATGCTTAATGGACTTCTAACTCGATAATTTGACATCATACACTTCAAGATTTTTGATAATAAAGAATGATAATAGTGATATTGTTGGGCTGATGATGTAAAACCAATATTTTTTATGGAAGGCAACCCATCTAATTTGTTTTCCACTCTCTTTTACTTAATTTTTTTTAACATTATATTGATGCATGTGCTTACCTTAAAGACAATATAAGAATTATGGGGGATTGTAAACATGTCTTTATCTTTATTATTAGTATTGTTTTGTTTACTTCATTAGTTTAATATGTTTTAGAAGCAATTTTTTTTTTATTTTTAACTCGCTGATTATTATTATATATTTAAGTTAATTAAAATCAATAACTAGGATTGAAATTAAAAATATGATATTTCTCTTATATCTATGATAAAATTAGCTAAATAATATTAGCTTTCAAAAGATAATGAAAGATGATAAAGTCTTGATACTGTTCTTAAGTGAATGCAACTTTATGATAAATTTGCTCAAAGTATGCATGCACAATAGTTAAGTTGATGATAGAAAAACTTATGTGCTTAAATTTGTAATAATGAAACCTTAAAATATGAATTCTGGATAAATGTCTTATACGAAGAACTATTCAATTCACTAGGAATGATGTTTAGACTTTAGTATCTAGATTTGAAGATAAAAACATCATAGGAACTAAATAGGTATTTAAAAATAATTTTGAAGAACATAATGTTGTGGTTAGGAACAAGGCTTGGCTAGTTGCATAAGGATGTAAACAAGTTGAAGGAATTGAACTTGAAACATTTGCTCATGTAACTAGGTTAGAATCAATTAGGATTTTACTTGGCATTACATGCTATATGAAATTCAAACTCTTTCAAATGAATGTAAAGTATGCCTTCTTAAATGGATTACTTAGTGAAGAAGTACATGTTGAACAACCAAAAGGTTTTATTTACCCACAATTTCACAAACATGTTTATAAACTCAATAAGTCTCGTTATGGTTTGAAATAAGCCTCTAAAGCTTGGTATGAGAGACTTACAGCTTATCTTTTGAACAAGGGATTTGTTCGAGGGGAAGTTGATAAGACTCTTTTTATTAAAAGAAACAAATAAGATATATTCATAGCTCAAATTTTTATCAATGACGTAGTTTTTGGGTCAATATCCAATTCTCTTGTTAATGATTTTGTGAACATAATGAGTAGTGAATTTAAAATTTCTATGATGGGTGAGCTCACATATTTTCTTGATTTGTAAATTATAACAATTGAATAATGGAATATTTATTTCTCAAACCAAGTAGACATGTAACTTAATTAAGAAATTTGGACTTGAAACAAGTAAGCATTTGAGAACCCCTATAAGTACTAGTGTTAAGATTTCAATGAATGAGTCAGGTAAGAGTGTTGATTAAACACTATATAGGAGCATGATAGGAAGCTTTCTTTACCTCATAGCAAGTAGACCTTATATTTGTTTTAGTGTTTGTGCTAGTTATCAACCATATACTAAGGAATCACACATTGGCTATGTCAAAAGGATCATGAGTATGTCTCCAAAACAAAAAAAAACTTTGGTATTTGATTTACTAATGATACTACATGTGAAATTAGTGGATATATAGATGTGAATTGAGTAGAAAATATGGATGTAAGAAAAAGTACTTTAGGTGAATGTTTCTATATTAGGAACAATCTTGTATCATGGCATACTAAGAAACAAAACTCCATCTCATTATCTACAGTAGAAGCATAATACATTACTGCTAAAAGCTCTCACACACAACTTCTATGGATGAAGAATATGCTAAAGGAATATGGCTTTAAATAAGGTACAATTTCCCTTTATTTGTGATAACACTAGTGTTATATGTATATCTAAATATTCTGGTATGCATTCCCAAACAAAACATATAGACATTGGACATCATTACATTAGGGAACTAGTAGAAGATAAAGCTTTATCTCTTGAGTTTGTGCCTATTGAAAGGCAATTAATTGATTTATTCACTATGGTACATAATACCTAAATATTTGAATCTCTTAGAAATGTCTTAGAAATCTACGCCACTGATTAAACTTTTCTAGTATTTTTATTTTATATTTTTAGAATATATAAAATAAGGGAATGGAAGTATACTTGCTTTAACTTGACATGAAAATTACATACTACTTTCATATTTTGATTATGCATTATGCAAATGGATATTACGACTTGGGTATTTACATATTTCTCACATTTGGTAATCAATGTCAATATGAACCTGCTTACACACATTGGAAACATAAGTGTGTCATGTTAGAAGTTTATAATTAATTATTTGAGATTTTAGGGCATAAGATAACCTTACTTGTAAAAATTATGGTTGAATTATATCTTTTACTATATGAAATGCTGCTATAGAGAGATACCTAATTTTGAGATGGTTGTTTACTGTAATGTATAAAAGTTACTGTAGTGGGCAGAGAAAGATACCTTATAGCTAGTGTGAAAGTAATCATACTAGGTTTTTAGTTTGTGCATATTTAAAAAAAATAACATTAAAGGAAAAAAGAAAAATACAAATGCTTTTGCAAGCAAAAAAAAGATAGAGCCACAAATTGTTATACAAAAAGAAAATAAATAATCAATCCATCACACAAAAAATAACATTAGAGAAGAATACAAAAAAAAATAGATTAAAGTTCTTTCTTGGTAAATAAATTTTATTTTATACAAGTATTAATTCAACTACAATTTCTTTATGATAGGTGATTCTTCTTTACTTAAATCCTGCATAAGTTATCATATATAGACTAATTGATATACTATTGTAGTTAGAATATTTATCTCACTTTAGATAATTGTCATTATGTCACTATATGTGTGAGTATTTTTATATGTCTTGTCTATATATATTCATGTTGTTAATGAATGGTCACACTTTGAAAAAAATTAATTTTCTTTTATGTGTACTGTTATAGTCATATTTTATTAAGTTTACTATCCTCAATTAAATACACTACTTGCTTGTTCAACTTATTTGAAAAAAATTAATTTTATCTTTTGTGTGCACTATTATAGTCATGTTTTATTAAGTTTACTACTATCAATTAAATACACTATTTTCTTACTCAACCTATTTGAAAAATATTAATTTTATCTTTTGTGTGTACTATTGTAGTCATGTTTTATTAAGTTTACTATTATCAATTAAATATACTACTTTCTTGCTCAACCTATTTTTCATTGCTTCGTGATTATTTTTTTGGTTTATTTGTATAAGAAAAAAGGATAGAAAAATTGAGAACATTATAATTTATAAAAGGGGATGTTTAATTTTGGGAGATAATTACTTTGAGAATTGACGACTCTATGAAAGTAGAGTCATTGGCACACTTTTTATTTAATATTTAGTTATTTTATTCAATAAATAGAATTTTTATGTCTTTTTTTATAAAAAATATGAGTTTTATAAACATAATTATGTGTAGTTAATTTATTAATTTTAAGATCTTATTAACCCAATTTTTACCATGTGATGATCTAATATTTAACCCCAATTATAATTTTAATTTAATTATATTATTTAATATGATTTTTATGTTATTAATTATTTGGCCAATTATTTATCTATAAAAGCAATTAAATAAACTTGAGATAATTATTTAATTATTTGTCTTAATTAAATAACATGCATAATTTTTAGGAAAAAATGTATGATTCTTATGTATGTAATCTATAATTTATGAACTTAATGAGTAGTATGCAATTTAATTGGTATGAGAGTGTGATTAAATTAATTACTATATGGTGTATAGTTTACTTGTGGGAGGAATGCATGCTAGGTTAGATTCAATTGATAATTATATTAGGAGGATTTTAGTGATTCACATGTTTAGAAAATTAAGAGATTAAGTATTCCTAGATATTTTCTCATATATCTTCTTAATTACCAAATTTGAAATAATTAATCATTGCTAATTACTTTTATTTATTTTAATTTTTCTTTCTTCAAATATAAAAACATAAAAAAAATTGATTTTTATTTTTTTAGTTTTAAAAATTAGTTTTTAATAAAATAATCTCTATGTGAACGATATTTTCGTATCATTATATTACTTGTTGTGATACGTATACTTGCATATTTGTGGCAATCAAGAATTAACTTTGAAAAAATTACACGCAGAGGGAGTTGTGCTTTTAATTTTTATTTTATAATTACTTACTCTTATGAATATTTTTCGCTTTTTATATTGTACTGAACTAATGAATAATAAGTCTTTCTGGACAAGTTATTTAGGTGTTTATATTTTTGTTCTTCAGTATACGCATGAGCTTTCAAGATTCAAGCAATGATGGTTTCATGAGATTATATGATAGTTTCACTATGTAAAAATTGTATTTTTTCCTATGAGCATTATATGGTGAGAGAGAGAGAGAGATTTTGTCACCCAAATATGCCAAAGGGGAGATTGTAAGGTCTATATGAGTATTGATTATATTTGTTAACAAAACATATAAATGTATAGTTTCTAGGTATGTCCTTCAAGAATATTTTCAAGCCAAAAATATTATCGAGCTCTAACTATCACAATTTAGGTATATCATTGTTCTTATACAAGTTAGATTTCATATTAGACACGTAGGAACATTTTTCATATTAGGCTACTCAATCAATCAAGGCATGTCTAGATCGATCGAAAATTGATTTACTCAGTTTAAAAAGTCCTGAATTAATTATTTAATAGATTAGATCGATTAAGTAATTAATAGTCGATCGATTTATTAGTTAGATCGATCAATCCTGGTTTAGAATTAATTATTTATTACACTAGATTGATCGAGAATTAATTGGATCGATCGATCGAACGGTCAGAACTTTGATTTTAAAACCTATTTCTAACTCAAAATGAATTGACTTTTTACTATATCGTCTTCTTTTTATTAAAATTCTTTTAATGATTTTATGGACAACATATTAAGTTTACATTGACCTAGTGTTTTAAATTACTCTATATATACAAACCTAAGCATATAACTTTAATGAACCACATAAGAACATTCTTCTCTTTATCTTGATTTCTCTCATATAGTTTTGAAAAAACCATTCAAATAGTTATTTGTATTGGGTTAATTTACCAAATACTTGTAGTTGTAATTGAGGTTAACAACCTACAATATTTGTAATATTGTGCTTTAGTCTGATTTTTTTATAGTTGCTAGTTAATTTTGATTTATCATCTAGTTAGGGTTCTTTATTTTTGAATCTTCTCTAAAACACACATTTATTTGTGTTATTGTGCTAACGTGTCTGGTATTGGTAAAATCAGTTCAATTACTTGTGTGACTCAAGTTGTCAAAATATTATTCTGAATTTGAACATCTTTTTTGTAGAGATTTTGATGAAAGTAGCCACTTGTAAGTAGATCACTCGAGGGTCTTATCTTAATAGGTAGTATAAGACCTGACTTTATAATTATACCTTATTTTTCATAGTAGATAATTAAGTGGTTCAGTAGAACGATGATTTTTTTCTTAGGTCATTGATGTAACCTAGTTTGTTTTCATCCAAAAAATTTCATGTGCTGATTTATATTTTCGTATTAATTGGGTCTATAACAAAAAATTTAAAAATTTATTCAAGTTCAATCCTGTAAGTTTTTGATCTCGTTCAAGAATATTAAGTTTTGAACTTAATGATTTATTAATAAAATCATAATTAAATTCCGAAGGAAAGATAAAATTAATTCAATGGCTAGAAAGGAAAAGATTGTTTAAAATTGATGCTGTACAGATAGATTATAATTGATTTCCGAATTGCCCGGTAAAATTGCATAAATGCATTAATTATTATAAAATAAATAAATAATAAATGATAAATAAATTAATTCATTAGTTGTTATAATAATAAGGGATGAGTCATATTACTTGAATAACAATACATGCATTTACCATATATCCTCCTAAAAAGAAAAACATTAAAAACCACAACTATGGCTAATAATTTGTGCCTGTTTTTTCAATAATAAGTATAACAGAGAAAACTGGGAAAAAATCAAAAATACCTCTAAGGTTTAAGGAATCTTTAGAAATACCATTCATGTTTTAAAAAATTCAAAAATATCCTTAAAAATATAACAGAAGTTAAATTTAACACTTATCAAAAATACTCCTAAGGTTTTTATATAAAAAAAATGGAAGAGGATATAAACCAAGAAGTAAACCAAGAAATATTGGATATAGAAACAGAAGACATCTCAGGATGTTTTTCACAAGAAATGGTAATAAGTAAAAAGAAATTTAAAGAAATTCAAAAAGCAAAATTAAATCTTAAAGAATGAGATTGATTTAAAGACCCATCATTTTTATTGAGAAAAATATTTCCTCGAAAAAATATAATTTATTATGGTATAAGTAATAAAGAAATGAGTATTAAAATTATAGATGCAAAAGGAAGATATAACATACCATTAATTGATAAAGAAACTATAGTAAACAAATTATCAAAAATCCCTAGTAAGCATAAAGGAAAAATTGGATACATCCATTTAGGAGGAATCCAAATACTAATAAAAGCTCATTTTAGAGAAGGAATAGATACACCAATAAAAATAGCATTGTTAGACAACAGAATAATAAATAGACAAGATGCTTTATTAGGAATGATCCATGGAAATTTAGGATACCAAAAACTAAAGTTTATAGCATATCCTAGATTTGCTATAAATATACAAGATAAAAATTTAAACCAAGTATTAAGCCTAGCTTATGAATTCAAAAGAGGAGATTTAATGAAAGAAGGAAATCACTCATTTTCAATACACTATCTAGTGGCATATTCTTTAACAAATAGTCATAATAGTTCTATATATGGACAAAATAAATTTATAGAAATAGATAAAACTTTTAAGGAATTAGGACAAATAATAAAACCAGAAATACTAACCGACTTTGAAATACCAGAAGAATGGAAATTAGATATTAAATAAAAACCCTTAATAACGGGAAGGAGTAATAAAACTAATAGCATACCAAGATTTACTTTTATAGATCATGAAGGGGAAACTTCTAATCAAGAAGTTAAAATAATGAAGGCATTAGTTCATGATTGCATATTAGGAAAAAATCATGTTTAAAGAAAAAATAAAAAATATACATTTA
This sequence comes from Hippophae tibetana, assembly GCA_037013495.1. Classification (NCBI taxonomy): domain Eukaryota; kingdom Viridiplantae; phylum Streptophyta; class Magnoliopsida; order Rosales; family Elaeagnaceae; genus Hippophae; species Hippophae tibetana. Next base: position 24,266,421 of record CM072811.1, read on the forward strand.
GAAATAAATAGAAGCCTAGTAGGAGTGGCAAAGAATCAAGCAATATTATTTGAAACTATACAATTATTAACAGAGGAAATGGATCTAGTCTAGGAATCAAACACAAAGTATTTAAAGGAAATAATAGATATACAAGGAGAACTATTAAAGGAAATAAAAGAGTATGATTGTAATAAACTACAACAAAATATGCATAAAGAATTTTCAGAATTAAAGAAAGATGTATACAATCTAAGAATAGATCATAAATACGATCCTTTAGAAGGATTGAAAGAGGAACCACCAAGGAAATCAGATTTTTTGATTCCTAAAAATGAGAAAAGAAAAAATGAGGAACAATCTAAGAATAAAGAAATAATTCCAAATTAATGGAATATAGAAAGAAATTAGAAAAAGAATTCATGAACCCTGAAAATAGGGATATAGAAACATTGGTGAAATTATTAACATTAACCAATGAAGAAATAGAAGAAAATTATTTGGAAAACTTTGTACTAACAAAGAAGAGGATGATATGACAATAATCAGTGAAACTGATTCAGAACCAGAAAATATGACCCTAAAAGGTCATATGAAACCAATTTCATTACCAGTCCCTTACCAAGAAGAAACATCTGACCCTTATAGGGAAGAAAGAAATAGACAAAGATCAGAACAACCTGATACTACATATAGAAGAAGACAACCACCTAAAATGGAGGAAAGGTTGCATTGGGGAACTAGAAGTAGTATCCCACCAGAGTTTAAACTCCATGAAAATTATAAATCTGAACTTTTAAATTTAGATTGTATAAGAGATAGGAAAAAAGCTTTGGATGAATGGTCTAGTGGAATGAGCGTTCTCATTCAAACTTCTCCAACTACCCAAACAAATCCTTCAACTTGTAGAGTGCTTATAGCACACAAAATGATAGGAAATGTAAAAGTTTGGTTTTCAAACTTAACAGATCAACAACATTTATTAATGCAAGGAAATGCTTCCACAGGAAGGGAATACTTAGATACAGTAATAAATGAAATATACAAAGAATTTATCGAGGAAGATAAATGAAGGACTATCACTGAGTCCAGTGAAAATGAAATCAATGAAGCTAAATGGCATCTAACAAATATGGAAATTTGTAACATGTGTTATATAGATTCTTTTATTTGTGAATATGAAATGTATTACCATAAATTATCACCCTCTATTCAAACAATCTATAAAGAAATGTTTTTTTCAAAAATTACCAGGAACATTATATAAAACTTTAACAGAAAATTGGGAACAAAGGAATAGAGAAACTATACCAGATACTCTAGGAGGAAGAATAAGAAATCTTAGAGATTGGATCATTATAAAATGCCAAGAAAGAAAAGAATATAAACAAATAAGAGGAAATGATAAAATTTGTTGTGATACAAGAGATTTTAGAATGCTAGGAAAATATGGATGCAATATAAAATCTTATAAACAAAAATATAAAAAATACAAAAGATTTAAAAAATATAAATTTAGAAAACAAAATTTCCAAAAATATAAAAAGAGATTCAATAAAGAAAACTACAAGAAAAGATATTTTAGAAGAAAGGTTTATAAACCTTCTGAAAAAAGGAATTATTGCCCTTCGGGAAAAAAGAAATGCAGATGTTGGATCTATAATGAGGAAGGACATTATGCAAATGAATGTCCAAATAGACTTCAACATAAAAAAGAATTTAAAAATGAATTTTCACAGAAAGCAAAAATCTTAGAAGAAGCTTTCAAAATGGAATTAGAATCAATTGAGGAATCTGATATAGATGATACTTACAGTATTTATCTATTAGAAGAAACTGAAGAAGAAATAACTGACTCAGAATATGAACATTCGGATTAGGAATATTTTTCATCAGAAAATGAATGATTTGTATAGTATTATAAATCCAAATAGTACTTACATTAAAGTAGGACTAAAATTTAAAGGTTATAACACTTACCACTTACATGCATATATAGATACAGGAGCTAGTATGTGTATAGCTAATAAATATGTATTTCCAGAGGACAACTGGAAACAAGCACCAAAAGATTTGATTGTAAGAATTCCTAATAATACTACAATAAAACTTAATCAAGTATTAAAAGATACTGATATAATAATAGGAAGAGAAAACTTTCATATTCCTACAATATATCAACAAGAAACAGGTGTAGACGTGTTAATAGGAAATAATTTCTTAAATTTATACCAACCTTTCACACAACATTCTGACAAAATAAGTCTTACAACTTTAGAAGGAGATACAATATATGTCTCTAAGGTAAGGAAAGTTCTAACTATCTCCAACCCAACTTTTATGCAACAACATAAAAAGCGAAAACGTGGTGAGGTAGAGGACCAACAAAAACAGAAACCCTTTTTAGAAAATATTTCATTAGATATAGAAGAAAAACAAAACTCTTTTCTTAATGAAATACAGGAAGATAAAGCCCTAACAGGCATTAAAAGACTATTAAAAACAGTCAGTTCAGAAAATCCTTTGGATCCAAAAATAAATAAAACTAAGACAAGGGTCAAAATAGAATTAAAAGATCCTAACAAGGTCATACGAGTAAAACTAATGATTTATACTCCAGAAGATAGAATTTAATTTGGAAAACAAATTGAAGAACTTTTGGAATTAAAAGTCATAATACCAAGTAATTCACCTCACTCTAGTCCAGCATTTTTAGTTGAAAAAGAAGCTGAGAAAAGAAGAGGAAAAAAGAGAATGGTAATAAACTTCAAAGCATTAAATAAAGAAACCATTGATGATGGATATTTTATTCCAAAAAAGGAAGAACTACTATCATTAATAAAAGGAAAGAAATATTTCTCAAGTTTTGATTGCAAAAGTGGATTTTGGCAAATAAGATTGGATGAAGAATCGCAAAAATTAACGGCATTCAGTTGCCCCCAAGGACAATTCCAATGGACGGTTATACCATTTGGATTAAAACAAGCTCCAGGTATTTTTCAAAGATATATGGATAACACTTTTAAAAAAATTATAAGATATTTGTTGTCTTTACATAGATGATATTTTGGTTTTCAGTAATGAATTAAACAAACATTTTTTGGATATTATCAATATATTACAAGAATGTAGAAAAGAAGGCATTGTACTCTCTCAAAAGAAAGCAGTACTTGCTCAGCAAAAAATCAAATACTTAGGATTGGAAATTGAAGATGGAAAACATAATCTACAACCTCATATATTAAATAATATTCAAGGTTTTCTTAGTGAATTAAAAGATAAAAACCAATTACAAAGATTTTTAGGATGCTTAACATATGCAGAAGCCTATATCAAGAAACTTGCAGAAATGCGAAAACCATTACAAGCAAAATTGAAAAAAGATCATGTATGGAAATGGACAGAAGAAAATACTCTATACATGGATAGAGTAAAAGCAAAAATAAAAAATTTACCAACTTTATACCATCCAGGACTAGATGATAAAATGATAATTGAAACAGATGCTTCACAAGAATATTGGAGAGTAGTCCTCAAAGCAAGAGTAGATGACAAAGATGAATATCTTTGCAGATACACATCAGGGTCTTTCCAAGGGCCAGAATTAAATTATCATAGTAATGAAAAAGAATACTTAGCTGTTAAAAAAGCTATTAAGAAATTTGCAATATATGTTATAAGTTCTAGATTCACTATTAGGACAGATAACAAGAATTTTGGCTATTTCTTAAGAACTAATATTGTAGGAGATTATAAACAAGGAAGACTAATCAGATGGCAACAATAGTTCAACCATTATAATTTTGATGTTGAACTTCTTCCAGGACATAAAAACAGTTTAGCTGATGCTCTTACCAGAGAATTAGCACCTCTAACTATTTTTATGATTTCAGGAATGGAACATCTTGATATAAAGATCAAGATAAAAGAAAAGGAGATAAAAATCCTACAAGAACAACTCGAGTTGCTATATCTCGAGAAATCTCTTAAGGAGACAAGAATAAAACAGGAAGAACTTAATTGTTCAAAACAAAGCAGAACCTCAAATGAGGAATCTTTGTTAAAAAAGGAAGAACCTAACAGTTCACAAAAAACTTCTAAACCCAATTGGGTAGATAAAGCTGAAAAAGAAGAACAGAAAAAAGTTTATGTGGTCTATAATGCCCCAAAACCAGGAATTTATAACAATTGGGCAGAAGCCAGCAAATCTATTCTAGGAATCAGTGGAGTAACTCATAGAGCCTTCACCAACAGGATAGAAGCAGAAGGTAGTTATGCCAACTACAAAACACCAAAACTAATAACTCCATAGGAGATAGTAAGAAATTATTCTGAGGTACTACAACAACAACCAACAATTCCAAGCAGATTGAAAAATCTTGGGAAAATAGTAAGGCCTACAGTGCTATTTAGAGAAACATCTCCACCGGAGACATCAAAAATAACAAAACATTCAGTATTATTCAGGGAGACATCTCCTAGAACTACACCAGTCATTGAAGATGAAAAAGACCAATACAGGAACCTCAGCAAACCACAATGGTTAAGTCTCTATAATTTAGCCAGAAAATCTACCCAAGAACATATTGAAGATATGAAATTCTATACTACAGACAAGGAATTTCCTGCAGGTAGTAAATTCAACATATTGGAAGGAGCTGATCCAATTTTTGTATATAAAGCATTTCATGCAGGATTAATAGAAAATATTTATCCAGGAATTAATTTAAGTGAATTAAATTATTTCCCAAAAAATTTTAAAAAAACAATTAAGAATTTCCGAAGGAAAATTAAAGCAGGTGATAAACCTGTTTATCTTAGATTTTTTAGTTCATTAATGGATTGGAATTAAGAAGGAAGTATTAGTCCCTACCACTTCATCAAAATAGGGATTCCAACACAAACAGAGAGGTTCCCAAACCAAGGGCACTTCCAGAAAAGGAATTCAACATAGAAGAACTCTGTGTATTAAGAGGACAAATGCTAAGCCAAATTTACTATAAACGTAGAAAGATCGACAATTCTACTAAGATTAAAGTAAATTATTCAACTAGTAAAGTTATTATCATTTCTCACAGCAACATGGCTCTGTCAGAAGAAGATGGTGAAAAAATCACCAAATATGAAACCAATTTTAATTGCAACAGCCTAGAAATTGGTCAAGAAACCAGGAAGGTATTTTGCTTTTATGCCAGAAAAGCCACCAAAGACCATAGATGCATTCTCTGCATCAAAGATCGAGAAGATGAAGATGCGTCATCATCAACGCCATCAAAGGAACCGTCGGCAGAAAACAACAAAGAAGAATAAAGAAAGCAGTTGTCGGCAGAAGATTACAAAAGAAATAAAGATGTAGACCCCACATCTTAGTCGGCAGCATATGCCAAGGAAAAAAGTAATGGTTATCCTTTAAAAAGAAAAAGCAGATGAATTATTAAAGCAAGGGTAAAATAATAATTTTAGTCTTGTAAACAGGGATTCCTTATTCTATAAAAGGAACTCTTATTATCATAATAAACACACAGAAAAATACAAAGCTCTCTACTCTGAAATACCCTACCAAGAGAAAACCTCTCTAGAAAACCCACAACCAATAATGTTGTACCCAGTAACTATGAGCGGCTAAGTAACCCTTTCAAGGTTCTTAGTTAGCCTTAAGTTGTAATAATTATTATATCTTGAATAAAATGGAGTTCTATTACTCTTCTCCAGTAAGTCAACTATTGGACACCATTCATGTACGGATGCAGAAAGCTCACCATTACCAGGAGGGTGTTGAGGTTTGAGCGAAGCTGAGGCATAACAGGTGTAACAAAAGAAGACGAACAGAAGGGAAGACCGTGGTGGACCCATTAAATTCAGGTATGATGATTATAGATTTAAGCTAATTAAGGATCTTGATTGTTGAAATATTCGCTTATAACAAGGTATAATATCTTTAAACAGGAAAATAAGATTTAAAAATTAAGAATATGAATATCGAATCATTAGTACATAAATTAGAATGATTAGATTTAACAAATGAAAGAATAATTTTTAATCTTAAAAGACAACTAATAGAATCAGAATTGGAATTAAGTAACCAACATAATGAAGAACATAACATACTATGCAACTATAGTGAATACAGAAGAAAATTAGATTTATACAGGAAAATAATAAGTTTTTTAAATAAATTATTATCACCAACCAATATACAAAGACCTTCAAATAGGTCAATTCTAACTCCAGATTAGAAATCTTAAATATTGTATTGATCCGATGAAAAATGATATCAGAACCAAAGAATAGTAAAAAATTCAATGAATAGTAAATAGTTCAGAGGTATAACCGAAGATATAACAAAACTCAAAGACAATTTAGAAAATGTTACGAGAAAACTTGATACCAACGTTTTTATTTATTTATTATAATTATTGTTATTTTCAGAAGAGAATAAAAATATCCAATATATATAGCAACTAATAGAAACTTGATACCTACTTTATTCTAGAATTTAGCACATTTCTAACTAAGTACCCATGACAAATTAATAAAATATAACTCCCAGTTGATAAACATTAAGATGATAGTTGTCACGCATTATGAATGAGATTAAGGAATATAATTTGCTCTTACTTTTTTTTTTAAATTTTTTAAACGGGTGAGACAGTGCACGATGTTAGTCTTTTTCTCCTTTTCTCCTTTTCTATTTACATATATTAAAAGCAATTTTTTTTAGTTTAATTTTATCTTTTTAATCTTATCTGCTACATTTTTAAAAATAAATAGAATGTTCGTATTGGTAATAAAACTTTAGCTTATATTTATACGAGATATTTTATTTATTTATAATTAATTATAAATTTATGATTATACCATTTACTTAATTCATATATGAATCAAATTTTTAAAGTAATAGTTTGAATTTATACTTTAGAATTTGATATTTTATACTTAATACTTTATTATAAAATTATAACTATGTTTTTTTTAAGATTATGAATTTAAAAAAATTAGATTTTTAAAGTAATATTTATATAAAAATTAGATTTTAAAGTAATATTTATACATAATAATAATACCAAAACTCTTAAATTTATACTACGAATTTAAAAAATTAGATTTTAAAATATAATATATATATAATGATAGCAAGACTTAAACTTATGCTTTAAGGGAAGGTTTTGATATCTTTCTCGTCCTTAGTTTTTTTTAATTTGACTTTTTCTTTAAATTTTATGTCGTGTTTTTTTTAAATAAATGAAATGTGTATATTGAAAATACTAAGACTCGAACCTCTATAATCTATTTTTATCAATTAATTATAAAATTATGACTATATTATTTATTTGCAAATCACATTTTAAAACAAAGGTTTTGAACTTATTTTTTGAAAGGTATCATTTTATACTTACTATGAAATTATGACTATATCATTTATCTACGAATCAAATTTTTTAAACGAAGGTTTTAGACTTATGTTTTGGAAGGTGTCACTTTACACTTGCAACTTCACTATGAAATTATAGGTAAGTTTTTTAAAGTTAAAAAAATTAAAATTTTAAAGTACTATTTATATATAATGATAATATCAAGACTCTTAAATTTATTTTATAAATTAAAAACTTTTGATTTTTAAATATAATATGGAAATACTACTATAATTTATACTATAAATTTAATGATAATACTAATACTTAAATTTATATTTTTAAATGTATTATTTTACACATATCACCAGACTATAAAATTATAATTAAGTTTTTTTAATTTAATGAATTTAAAAATTAGATTTTTAAAACACCATATGTACAAAAATTATCCAAAATCACTTGTTTTTGAGTAATATTTTATTTTTTTACTAAAATTATTCAAAGGTAACGCTTACCATTGCTTACTATAACAATGCTAGGCCTTACCTTAGAGCAATTTTGGTAAAAAATAGAATTTATTGTAAGACATTTGACTGATATGGGAATAAATTTGCCTAATGTATAAAGACTTACCATTGTTATCCATTGTCGTGGAGAGACTTACCACAATAATGATAAGCCTTATCTTGAAGTGATTTTTGTAAAAACCAAAATTCATAGCAAGACATTAGCTTGGTATGAAAATGAATTGACTTATTGTTGGAAGACTTATCACTAACATGAGTAAGGCTTACCACGAAAAGGTAATGTCTTAACATAATAGTGGTAACCCTTACTTTAAAAGTGATTTAGATAAATATATATATATATATAACTCAAATGTCTTACTAGTTTGATAAATTATTTCATTTATACACAATAATAATATCAACATTCTTACATTTATACTATGAATTTACAAAACCACTAGACTATGAAATTACGATTAATTTTTTGAAGTTAAAAAATTTATAAATTAGATTTTTAAAGTATCATTTGCACATAATGATAATATCAACACTCTTACGTATATACTATAAATTTATAAAATAAAATTTTAAAATGTAATGCGTATAATGACAATACTAATACTTAACTTTACAATTTATATATGAAACTATATATTTATCACGTTTCTAAGAAGTTATGACTATGTTTTTATTAATTCATGTATGAATTAAATTACACTTAAATAAATAAAAAAATTGTCATTGTCATGGTAACTTTTTTTTAAAAGTTAAATTTATGCTATAAATTTTAAAAATTATATTTTTAAAACACTATTTATACACAATAATAATATAAATATTCTTAAATTATATTATGAATTTATAAAATCAGATTTTTAAATGTAATGATATGATTTCGTCTTGGCATCTCCCTTTTTTAAAGTTAATAAGTTTTGAAATTAAATTTTGAAAGCACCATCTTATATATAATGATAATATGAAGAATATTAAATTTATACTATAAATTTAAAAAGTTAGATTTTTAAATGTAATGTGTATAATTACAATACCAAAACTTAAATTTATGCTTTATATATGACATTTTACATTATCATATCACTATTAAGTTATAATTATATTTTTTGTTTAACTCATATATGAATTAAATTACACTTTAATTATTTTTACAATATTATATTTAGGTCAATACTTCTTTTTTATATATTAGTGGTTTAATATTTTTGATATTTCTTTGAATAATTAAATATTTAAGTACATGAGTATATATTTTATACGTATAATTAAAAAAATTATAATTTTATTTTTTCCTAAAAAAAATTACAATATTATTTATTAATTTTATATTTATATAAATTATATTTTTATTAAATAATTATTTAAAAAAATAAATTAATTTTATTAAATAATTATCTAAAACAAATTATATAATACTTACAAATTTACTTTTTGTTTTTGTTGTCTCACAACATATATTTGTTTAAAATATTAAAAAATATTACACTTTTAAAATTTCCTCTTTATAATATATTTATATATGTAATATATATTACTTTTTGTTATTACATCAAATATGAGTTTAAACCCATGCCTTGACACGAGACAACTATCCTAGTTATTTACTAATTAGTTTACTGTGTGATACAACACTACCAATATATTTATACACCATAACATCACATAAATTTAAATGGATTTTGCATTTAAACTATTTATCAAAATTATTTTTTTTAAAAATTATTTTTATTTTTTAAAATAATTTTATCACATATTATAATATAAATAATTTATATGTAAAAATAGATACAAAATTCTGTTATCTAAGCATTCAGCTTAAACATTTGGTTGCTCTCTTCCGTTTGCACTATGCATTACGCTTAATAAAAGTCAGTGGCTAATTTCAAAAGAGACTAGTTTACGTGTTCCGTCTTTAAAATTGGATTTATATTTTTTAAATAATTATTTAATAAATATAAATATATAATTTAAAATAAACTTTTTTTACTGTACAAGTTAAGTTTTATGTTTGTTTGAATTCTATGTAAAAAAATATGTGTATATATTTAAGTGTATGATTCTTTTTAAAAAATAAAAAATATATATGACACTATTAATAAAATTAAATCATTAAACTATATAAAAAAACTATTGACTTTAAAAAACGAAAATAATTTTTTGATGGAGTGAGATTCAAACTTGATAAAAGTTATTGTAATTGTAAGTATTATCATTTCTTATTTTGCAACTTGATTTAGATAATTAAAATAAAATTCATAACTAGAAAGAAAAAATGGATTTATTTAAGTGTAGTTTGATTCATACATAATCAAAATAATACAAAAAATAAAGAATATAAACATAATTTCATAACTTAATGGTAAATATATATAATACTCAAAACATAAAATCAAGTATTTGTATTAACATAAAATATGTGTACAATGATAATATGTAGACTCAAATTCACACATTTAAATACATATCATAATATATATATTAATCAAAAAAGATATAACCATACTTATAATACAGTGATAATAATTTTTTGTATATTTAAATATATAAATTCAAATCTTAATATTATTATTATAAATTATTTTTTTAATTAAAAAGTATTAATTTTTTATAAGTTTCAAGTGATGTTGTGCATATTTTTTAATTTAAAAAAAAGATATAGCCATAATTTATAATTAAGTGTTAATAAAATCTTGTATATTTAAACAGATAAATTCAAGTATTAATACAATTTTTTAATTACAAAGTAATGTATTTATACAAGTTTCAAATTAGGGTGATGCTTATTTAAAAAAAAAAAAGATGCCGAAAACGCCAAAAACCAAACTGACACTTTCTATATAGGTTAATGAAAGACAGTATTTATATATAATACTTACTAATTTGTTATATTTTTGACCAATTTAAAAAAAAATATTTATCATATTAGTAAAAAATATATATGTATATTATATTTATAAATATGTGTTCATTACATTATAAAAGAAAACATATATTTAACTCATAAAAAAAGATTAGAAATAAAATTCTATTTATTACAATATATATATAATATCCAATTATTAGTATTATTTTTTTATATTTAGTAACAAACACATTTGTTTTTTTTAGGAATTTAAGAAACACATTTGAATATACAACATGGTATGAGTTAATTTACACCTAATATAGACCTAGATACATGGATTAGAATGGATCTATTTTTATTTAGGAGTGTTCAAAAACCTGATCAAATCGAATTAAACTAAAAAATTAGATTGAATAAAATCGGACCGAACAGTTTTATAAATCATATGGTTCGGTCCGATTGTATTAACTGAAAACCATTTTTCAAACGATCCGGTCTGATTATACTAATTTTTAAATTGATCAGATTAGACCGAACCTTTATTAATAATATATTAAAAAATTGTTTTAAAAATATATTATATAATCTAAATTTGTTCTATTCCAAAATTCACTACCACATTACTATACTTTTCGGAAGATCGAAGCAAATTCGTATAAGAAAGGAGGGTTTGTAAAGTCGATCTATCGTGCTTTTGGGAAATAGATCTCTGTAAGTATTTCTCTTTCACTTCCAAATTTTTTCAAGTTTATTAGACTTGATAATCTCTTTTATTCCCATCTTAACTAAATTGTTTCGTCAAATTTTGATTTTATGGAAAAAAAATATTTTTGTGTGTGATTTAATAGACAATATTCATTTAATACATTTTCCTGTGTTAGTGTAGGATCAATGTTTAAATTAGAGCTAATTTTTTTTTTAAAAGTGAAAACCTAGGATTGGAAAATGGAGAGAGATTTGGTGGAATTTTTTGAGGCAGCAAAGAAAGCCATAGATGCATTAACTTTGGATGACGGAGGTGTCGAGGAAAGCAGGTGTTAATCAAACTGTTAAAAATTGTTAATCAAATCAGATTGAACCATTTGGTTACAACATTTTTATTAGCCAAACGGTTTGGTCCGATTTAGTTAAAAAATTCTAAAAATCGAACCTAATCGGACTACAAACACCCCTAATTTTACCATTATATCGTCATCTTCTTGGAAGGATAGAAGTTTGGTCTCTTAGAGACTATGTAGAATGTGACCTTTTTTGGAAAAAAAATTCCTAGACTTTTAAGATATTTTTTCAAAGAATAGCTAATTTAGAGCCTAAGGGAACACTACAAATTTCTTTTTTATTCTAGTTTTTTATTCAACTAGTAAATCACAATCATTTCTCACAAATGGTGCCAGATATTGATGTTGATTTTTGTCAACATCGATGATTAGTTTCACCTTTCTTTCTTAAGGACCTAAGAATAGAGAATGCACTTTTAGGACCTTAAATCATCATGGGATATGATGATATTTAACCATCTGATACTTAAGTAAGTCTGGATAGATGGTCAAGAAGGAGAAGATTAATATCTCTTCTTGTGATCTAGAAAGGTGAAGAGAGGTTTAGGGAGAGATTATAGATTTTATGTGTCTGGTTATTGAGAAGTGAATATATATATATATATAAATAAATATGAGAAGATACTACCTATTGATGACCATAACCTATTGTGATAAACTTATTTTAATATCGAAGTTATCTCTATGTAATTATCTCTTTTTCAAATAATTAGGAGATTATAAGATGGTTATTTATCCTGTTGGATATTTATCTAGTAATGATTTTCATCTAATGACTCAGAGCCTACTAAATTGGCATGTGAGTTATCTTCTTAATGGGACCTCTTATATTATGCCACATAACGTGGGTTAATTTATACCCTACACAGTATAAAATGTTTTACTTTTTCCAATGAAATTTTGAAGATGATAGTCTTTAGTAGGTGTATCGAGACATTACAACTAAGTTAGCTCTTCTTTAGCACCACCATCATCTATGAGTATTATTTAATATAGAAAAAAAGTACAAAGTAATTTTCAACAAAACTTATAATTAGGTTTACTGTTAGCATTCAAATAAATGAAACACCTAATGAATGATGAGGCATGCCACTACTAAATCAATGTATAAATATTAGCCTTAGAAACTATACAATTAGCTACAAAATTAGCCTCTCATAAATATTGAAACAACGGAACTCCATACGAGTAACTTTTTTTAAGTAGTCAGTCCGGGTAGAATATCATCTCCATGGCTCTGAAAGTGACTTAGTTCGAAAAAAGTAAAAACATAAACCAAGTTTGACTCTAACAAAAGTCTCTTTCACCTAAAGTTGGCAATATACATCACTACGTGAATGACTACCGTAAGTTCTTCCCTAAAAGCATGTGGGACCCCATATAGGTAGTAGAAACATCTTTTAACAAATGATCTTGAGGTCCGTAAAACACTCGTATGCCCATATAGGCATGGTGATCCAAAAATAGCACCATTTGTATTGATCTTTATCCATCCCAAAGGTGACATCCTCATAATAACCTCTATAATTAGTGGAGCCCATCGTGGGACATCTTGAATCTGCATATGTCTAAGCACTTAAAGTTCATCCATTGGTTTTGTATGGATTTACACTTGATAGATCGCCTCAGAATGAAACTTCAAATTGTGAAAAATGCAAAAATCATAGTTGTCTGTTTGTTATTAAATTGATAATCATTTTTGGTTATTCATATCACTTAGATGACAAAAATAATCCCTACTTTTCAGAAATTTTTAAGTTGCGACCCAAAGACAATTTCCAATTTTGCTATCTATTATCAAAGATAGAATAATTTTTATGTTACCACCTATCAAAGAATGAGCATAAAAGGTCCTAGAGTGCACTTACAAAATGATAGCTAAAAAAAAGGTGAGATATTACAAGGCCATACAAAGAGCACCTGGAAGGGAAATATTGTACCTTCTTTTTTAACTGGAACCCATGAGGAGTTTATTCCCAATAGAGCACCAGAGTAAAACTGATCATAAGGGTAGCATGAAAAGGGACCACATGGTATTGTCCCAACTCTTTAGTTCCTCGACTACATTTAGGGAATCAAAAACCTCATTGGTCGTGACTCCTCCCTTAGTTGAGCATGTCTATACTTTGGTGTTCGCTCTAGTTCTAGAAATTATGAAATGAATCTTTGCAATAATATCCAAATAAGATTCATTAAAAGACTCTAATAGGTTCCATCCATTCGCTTGTAAACAATCCCCTACTAATGAGTGGATCAAAAAATCCACTGAAGAGATGTTCATCCTTTTCATTAGAGAAGTGCCTAGCTAATTGTCAATCCAAAACTGAAAATTTCATACATAAGAACAATTGCACAAAGGTCAGTTGCTCTATTAACCGAAATAGAAAACTGGGACCTAGATAAGGAGTGAAAACACCAACCCATGGAATTTTTTCACGAGCTCTATTCCAACTCAACTAAGCAGGCCTCACAATGTGAGTTAAGGAGATAGCATAACAAAAGTACAAAACAACATACTTAATTCAACATGCAACAAAAACAACTAGAAGATAAGAAAGAATAATATTCAATAAACACACTAGTGATGGTGTGCTTCACAAGCTCCTATCCAGGCTAGCAACATGCATACACGGCAAAAATTACACAACATGTGAAATAGGCAAAATTACTAGAAAAGCTATAAAATATTTTTGATCACTTTAAGACATCATATGTGAGAACATATTTTATAAAAAATGATTGTTCTCTCACAACATGCGATCATACAAAACATAACAAACCAATTAAAAGTATCCAATATTCGATACATAACCAAGGTAATGTGATACTAACTCTTGAGAAGTCACACAAAATGCATAAGTAGATAATATATATATATAAATTAATCAATAAGTAGAAAAAGTAATTTTATACAATAAAAGCAATAATCAAAAAGCTATAGGCATACTACAAAGAAAGGAAAGAAATAATACAACATATAAAAAATAAGCTTTCTAATCATAGTATAAATCTAGTATATTGGTAGATAGAAACTTAGATTATACTAATATAGTAGCTACTCATACAAACATAATCATGTAACAAGGTAAACCCAATTAAAACCCCTGCCTATGTGGTAAAATAATTGGATTGCTTATAAAAAATCACTCAACAACAATAAAATAGATGCAAAATTGATGGAAATGAAACTACAATTATCTCTATCAGTCAGGACCTTTGTCCTAACTACCTATTGCCACCCTCGCTTGTTATCTCTACAAAGACTTAGTTCGACACACGAACCTAACTTTACACCAAAGCTAACACCATGCGATGTAGTATGATTAATAAACAAAGATCAATAATATGAACAATAAAGAACAATCACTCATGGGAAATTCACTAAGTAATGAACACCTGCAATCATGTTTTGGAAGAAAGGACAATCCCAAAAGAACTGTATTACATAAACCATATAGTAAAATAGTCTTAGCTACAGACAGTCTAAAAATGTTATTTCACTCTCACTAGCAAAAATCGTCTTGAATACTCACCACTCAAGAGCACGATTTTGGTCATATAGTATGGAATCATTAATACAAAATAACACTCAAGGTAATAGTGATCCGAAAATAGAAAAAAAAAGATGGAAAATTGAAAGAGTTTTGCTACACATTTTCTAGACAAAAAATACAAAAAGAATGGGATATTTATAGAAAAAACCTAGCTCATGGTCATTTGAAAAATTGTCGAGTAATTTTTCATAAATACTCACACACATCGAAAAAGGCATAAGTAAAAATAACGATGAACGAGCAGGTCTATGTATAACATGCTCACGTTTAAAGTGTATCTAACTAAGTGTGCATATTACTGATTGTTAGTAACTAACCTTACATAGAGAAAGTCAGATACACTAAGTAAATCAAACAGACTCTATATTTTATACATAGGGAGTCAAAAATGACACAAATGACTACATGATTTTCAAAAGTCATAATATAGAGTTCATGTTAACTAACCATCTAGATTCCTTCAAAATGGTCAAGTAGTGAGGTCTAAACTCGACTAGATAGAAAAGCGAACATAATAACTATGTAAAGCTTCCTCCCTATCTAAGTATCGTTTGCATAAATAAAGAAGCATGCTAGAGTTCCTTGTGATAACTCGTTAGATAAGCTTTCTTAACATAACCTCGTATAAAATACCAAAGTCTCGCAATCCAATACCTGCTTCTTTTAGTGGGTGACAACAATATCTCAAAGTAACCTGGACTAATTTAATTTTATCTATCCTTTTCTACTAAGAGAAATTGTGGATGGTAATTGTTAGACCATCCAAGACTTTTTTTGGCCATCTATATATCATATATAAGTGAAGGAACGTGCTTTGAATGACAAAAGAAATCAAGCATCTATGCCCTGTCAAAGAGAGTGCGAGAACTTTTCATGCTTCGATCCTTGCACAAATTTTATTAACCAATCCTTGAAACTAACACTTTCTCGAGGTCCCTGAAAAAGATTGACACTTAAGTAGGACATAGAAGAGTCTTCAATATGCATCTCAGTTATTTCTCGAAGTTAGAAAAATATTATCCTAGAGTACATAATTATCAAAGTAAATAAAATATTTCTCTAAATTGATAACTAGATCCAAAATGTGTCCATACAATTCAAAAGTCTAAGTTAAAACCTAAGAGTTTGATGAGCATATACGACCAAAAATGAGAAATTCATCTATAAAAATTGAATTAACATAAGGTTACTTCTAACAGAAGAAATTGAAAATAAGCACTATTTATTAACGAAAAACCTAGGATAATTACTAAGATGTGACATATGTTTTATTTTTTATAGATAATTAATTACATTTTATACCTACGAGATAATTTATAAAAAATGTTCAAAATGTTTACTTTATTGCAATTATGTCCATAACATATGGGTAAAAATAAAAAAAAAATGCAAAACAATGTATATTTTTAAAGTTGTAATTATTCTCACAACGTAAAAATAATAATGTAATTATGCTTAAATTTAAACATATTTTTATCATTACTCATATATTTACGTACAATTACAACAAAGTAAACATTTCAAATATTTTTTATAAATTAGTTCATATATCATCTGTCATAGATATAATACATAATTAACCCCTTTTATATAATAAAGTTATAGTTTAAAACCACTTTCTTTAACGTATTACCATATATTAATCACACATAAAATGTACAAGATAATTGGATGAACTCAAGGTCGAAAATCTTATAATTAATTTGTGTAATATATTGCTTTTAGTAGTTATGTTTTATCATTATGTTTCTCTCCTCTATTGAAACACAGGGATTGGTTGTTCATCGACCAAACGTAATATTTATTTATCTCTTATTTTATTTCATATGTTTAAAATGCTTTATTTTATTTTTAAATAAAAAAAACTTAAATTATACTTGATAGCAATTTTGATTTATTTTTTATAATTTGTAATTAAGTAATTAATTTTATTATTTTTATACTTTTAAAAATTAATTATTAATATATTTGATTTAACGCTTCATGTTTTATAATATTTTTAAAAAAAATTTAAAAATTAAGAATTTATGTTTTTGTTATCATTTAAATTTTATTTTATTATTTATACCTACCAAAGTAAGGTAAAAGTAAATTTTATTTCACTATTTATACCTACAAAAGTTAGGTAATAGTCATAAGGTTTCATTTAACCTTTAGAAAATTGTTCCATGATCATTTAAAAAAAATATGAAAATCAAAAATTATAAATCATTTTTAAATATATCTGATTAAAAATTAAAAATTAAAATCTTTATCAAACACATTATTTATTCGATCAAACATTATTTAAATCTATTATTTTTAACAAAAATACATTTTAAATTCGTATATAGTAGATAGATCAACACAAATCTACTAATTTTACTAAAAGAATTATAAAAATACATTTTGTAAAAATAATAATCTTATATTACTGTACTTTTTTTTTAAAAAAATACATCTAATAAATACTAGATAAAAAATATTTTTATTAAATAAAGGTGAGTAGGGAGGTACCTTTTCCTTATCCGAAGGAACAACCGAATGAATACATTAACGAATAATCCTTCCAACTATATTATCCTTTACTATTTTATCCATCTTGCGTAGCATGAACTTTTTTTCTTCTTCTCCTTATTACTTTATTAAATATTAAAAAAAAAATTATTTTCTTGATAAATATTCTTCTTGTACCACACGTTTCCTTCTAAAAAAACAAATAGTGAAGATTCAAATCCATGAATATCTGAAACACACGTTTACATTAAAAAAACAAATATTAAAATTAACTGACTTTTAATGCATGCTTTTTATATTTGTTTTGTAATGTCATTTTTTTAATATTTAATATTTAAAATATTTATATAAAAATAAATTTAAAAATATATAATGAATATATATTCAAAATATATTAAAATGGAAGGTTATTTATTTTTCTTTTTATTTTCAAAATTTATAGCATTGGAAGGCATTTTTTTTTATCAAATGATGTTTTGTATAATTTAAATATGTAACTTAAAATAAAAAGTGATTCGTTTTATAGTAAATCACTCTTTATTTTAATGTTGTGTGGCCTCCAATTCTAGCTTAAAATTAGAAAGATATTTGTTTGTTAGTGTAGTCAATTGAATATCTACTTCATAATAGACGATAAGATTTTTCGGAAACTCCCAATTAAACTCCTCAAATTCAAGATTATAAGGGAGCCTATATTTTTCCATAGGTTAGTGGATCTTTTATAATAGGTCCTAACAAAATGACGTTGGTTATATATTTTATTTTATAAAATTGATAAAACAAAATAGATATATTTTTAATATAAATAAATTTTAATTTTATTATATTTATATAAATTAAGTAATGTATTTATCATTTTTTATAAATTATAATCTCTAAACCTAATCATTTACATAAAAATATATTTTTCTACTTTTAGACTCGTTAGGGTTTATGTCGTAATTAAGTGTTAAATATATTTCAAATGAAATTTGAACTATCACATCAACTTTAAATCAAGAGATGAGATAAAAGACTTAGTGAAACCTATGAATGAAATAAGAGTTTGTAAAAAAAACCTAACCTAGTTGACCGAAGATCTCAAGATCTAGGTTTGAAGGGACATCTTAATTGTAAAGACTTAGTGAAATCATAGAGGTAGTTTAGTGATACCTATAGAATACATGTTAAGTTAAGATTTTTAATTATTCCTACTAAGAGAAAATCAATTAAAGTATATTTATTATTCCTTGCAAATTACTCTTATATATAAGATATTACCTCTGTAAAAGGGAATTGCGGCCATTTTGAAAGGGAATTTTAAGGGGCTCAATTCTTTAGAAACTCTCATAGGCCAACATATGTTCATGATCAAAACGAACATAATAAAAAAGACTAAGTTATGTGAGGAAAGACTTATGTATGAAGTATGTTATCGATTAAATAAATGGAAAAATAGTTCAAGGTCATCATGTCTATTAGTCACTCAGTAAGATAAATATACTCTCACAAATGGAAGGTTTAAAGGGTAATACCTATTTATCTTATGCATATTTCAGACCATTGAATGTATTGTCAAATATGATTTGAGTTGTTTTTCGGTTTTATCCATCAATTTTCATTCATGTGAGGGATTGAATGAAATTTTATAAGTGTTGTACAAATGATTAATTCACTTTAATCATTGTTTTTTAATTTCATATTTGCTCATTTGGGATTTTTTTCTTTAGTTTCTATTTTGACCGATTGTGTAATTAATTTCCCATTTATGACTTACTTGCTCATTATATATATAAAGGGGTACTAAAAGAAAGAGAAAAATCATTTTTTATTTTTTGTATTTTCAATTTAGAATTATGTATCTTTTTATACAGTTTAGAAACTTGAAAGTTCATCGGAGTAGCGAATATTGGTGTATATTTTCTACTACTTGATCGATGTATCATGTAAGATAAGTTTCTAAAGTTCTTAAATACCCACAATGAGTAAAAAAAATTATCTTAAGGACATTGTGTGATAAACGAGATATTATCATTTCTATACTCTATTAAATTTTATATTTATAATTTTTATATATTTGTATTTATGATTTAGAATAATATTTTTTTTATTCTTAATTTATTTGTCCATGTATTATTTCTTACACAACTTTGTGAAAAATAAACACAATTAATAATATTAAAATTGTGTATTGTGATATTCAGTGACATGTTTAGAATTTACATTCATGAAGGCCCTATATGTGTAGTAAAAATCAATATAAGTTACTTTTTAATTATTACTTACTTTTAATTGAAAAATATATTATATGTATTTCATTTTAGTAAAAATATATTCAAACTATTGAGTTTGTTGATATATTGAGTGTTAAAAGCTTTAAATTTAAAATTCAAGTAAGACATATTTTATTTTATATATTAATTTGTCTTTAATTTAATAATCTAAAAATTTATTTGACAAAAAATGAAGCGAGATTGTCTTTCCTTATTAGTATGTAGTTCCACTCTTGATGACATTACTAATGCTTAAACTTTTACTTTTTTGTATAATACACTTTACACTTATTACGAGATCATGTAGTTATGATTATATTATTTAAAGTAGATTTTAAATGTATCATTTTTAATAAAATAATAATAATAATAATATTAATAATATTAAAGTTATATATTGTGATAATATTAATACTTCAATTTTTTTTATATAGGATACTTTATACATACTACCAGATTAAATCATTTATCTACTCTTAATACAAATACACAATAATAATATCAAAATTATGTATTGTATATAACAATAATATCAAAATTCTTAAATTTATATTATGAATTTAAAAATTAGATTTTTAAATTTAATGTGTATTATGACAAAACTAATACTTGATCTTATGCTTTTAAATGTGTTACTCTATATTTAATACTTTAACTTTAAAATTATGACTAATTTTTTTAAATAATAAATTTAAAAAAATGGATTTTTAAAGTACCATTTGTGTAAAAATTAGATTTTTAATGCACCATTTGTACTTTTCGTATACAATGATAATATCAAAACTCTTAAATTTATACTATCAATTTATAAATTAAAATTTTAAATATAATATGAATAATGAAAATATCAAGAATTGAACTTATGCTTTTAAATATGATACTCTACACTTACCACTTAACTATAGATTACACTTAAATAATTCTTTTATTTATTGACTACGTAAATAACTTTTATTTTTATTATCTTTGTTGACATCATTTCATTTTTTTTACTTTTACATATCAATCTTCAAATTAAATGTATATAATGACAATATTAAGATTTAAACTTAGGCTTTATATAGGGTATTCTACACTTATCACATCACTACAAAATTATAACTATTTTTGTCTAACCTATGTAAGAAAGTTTTTTTTATGTTAAATTTATATTATAAATTTTAAAAATTGAATTTTTATAGCACCTTTTATACAATGATAATATAAAGACTTTTAAATATAATGATTTGGCTTTGTCTTTGTTAGCAACTCTTCTTTTAAGTTAATAAATCTTAAAAATTAAATTTTTCAAGCACAATTACTCTTAATTTATGCCATGAATTTAAAAAATTAATTTTTTAAATATAATATGTATAATAATAATATCAAAACTTAAACTTATATTTTATATAAGACATTGTAAATTTATCACATTACTATTAAGTTATGAATATGGTATAAATATAAATTGATTTTATTAAATAATTTTATGAAAACAAATCATATAAATTAATTCATCAGTTCACTTTTTGTTTTTCTTATCTCATAGTATATATATACACAAAATATTATATTTTATTTATAAATATCAAATATATAATAACTTTAAAAACAACAACATTGTATAGACTCCTCCATTATACAATAAAAGCAACTACTTTAGCGAATATTTAATGAAGTGGAACCCTAATACCCTATGTTCCCATTTGGTGGCATAAGGATAGGTACCGGTTCAAGGATAGCACTAGAAAGAAGAGTATATTATATCATATTTTAAGAAAATGTTTGTAATTATTTGATTTACTTGAAAAACCACATTATTTATAAATCAATAATCTCTTCTAATTCAAGCAACTACAATTAGGAGTATTGTCAATTGATTTGTAATTAGTGGGAAATCTAGATTTTGACAAGGCAAGAATGATCTCGTGGGTGTATGATGGTTTTTTTTCTTATTTTTTTAAATACTATATATTTATATATAAATATAGTTAAATTTACTATTGGCAATTACTACTGTCAAATAATATTTCTATCGTCAAATCAATACTCTTTTTCAAAATATGTGACTATGGTTTATAAAATTATTATTATTTTATTAATTATTAAAATAACAAAAAAATAAATTTGACATAACGGTTATTTATTCTTAAAGATTTAAGTTTATTATATTTAATAATATAATAAAACTTATTTAATATACAATTTTAATTTTAATTGATTTTAACGTTTTTATTACTGGAATTTTTTTCTATTATCCTAGATTATTTTTCATTTTAACTTCTTAGTCCATTTATTTAAAAATAATATCTAAATTTTAAATTCTTTTTAAGAGTACAGTATAATTTTCCATTGTTCAATGGCTGTACGTTGTCAAAGTCATTGGAGTTTTAACAATCTTTGTTATGTATGCAAATGAGAAATATTTTTAAATATGTATTCAAAATTAGAGTAAAATTAAAAAATGAAAGTACTTTTTGCAATGGAACATTGAAGTAGGGTGTCATTTTCATATAATGAGACTAAAAATGGTCAACTTAAAAATAAAATATCATAATTAAAATGTAAAGATAAATCTAAATGAAATAATGATCTAGCATAAAATATATTTAGTATAAGAATAAAAGTTATTATAAATTATAAAAGTTTATTTTGGCTCGTTAATTATTTGATTTGATAGTAAAAACATGTTATCTTTTTTAAGAGGGTAATCCAAATTTATCTTAAAAATTTAACCTAATTTTTTAAGACTAAAATTGATATTTTATAAAAAAATATTATTTTTAAACTTTTTTCAAAAATGAATAATTATGTTTTAAAATAATAAGTAAATAAAAATTAAATATTAAAAAATATAATTGAATATTTATTTTTTATAATTTCTTTTTACAAAATATCGATTTAGCTTCAAAATTTAACTTAAATGAACTTCATTTACCCGATCAAAAGAGATAAAAAATTTGAACTAAAGATATTATCTAAAAAGATATCAAGTATTTAACAATTATAATAGAATAAAGCTCACAGCTAGCACATTATATTATGATTCAGAGTTAATTAACATTTTACTTTGCATCATTATGTAAACTAAAAGAACACAAATGTGATTAAAATTTAACTAATTTTTTTTAATTGTTTATTTTCCTTTCTACAGTAATTTTTCTTGGCTGATGACTGATGAGTTTTCTATGAAAACAAACAATACTGAAAAGTCAATAAAAAACGCCAAACTGTACAATACCAAACTTTGATAATGATTTCAAAGCTATGAGTAATTGGACGGTAGGTTTGCCTTTGGTCGTGCAGGGCGTGTTTGGTTGGAGTTTTTCTCCTTTTTTATTATATATTTTATCTTTTGTACTTTTGGAATCAATTAATGTAGGGTCTATTTGTGAAAGGTTTGGTCTTTTATGGCTTTCATGTAAATTGCTGCCTTAACTAAGCTTCTTCTTCTCTTGAAAATGACCATTAACTGTTTATAAAATATTTATACGGTTATATATATATACCTAATTTAAATTCATATTTAATTTATCTTTTTTTTTTGTTTCTTGCCACTTAAGTCATAAGTGACTTATTTACGATGTTCTTGACTTTGTTTAATCTAGAGATTGAATTTTAATTATTTCAATAAACCGTCAACTGAGAGGCGATGGTTAAGATTGCATGTTGTTCAGCCAAAGGATTTGTGACTTGTGATTTAACTATATCTAAATTATTTAAATATTTAATAATATTTAAAATTCAAGTTTTAGTTATAAGTTCATGAATAATATAATTATTAATTTGATTTTTATTATGTAAATTTTTTTTATACATGTAAACTTGCAAGTTATTAGAAAACTATGTCATTTTTGACATATCATATCCATCCCAATGATTAAATTAATTTTTGAGAAAAAAACTAATATCTAATTTTTTTTATAGATAAAATTAGGGATGAGTTTGACATTTACGCTTACTTTTTTTTTATGAGAGTATATTTAAAGATTTTAAAGAATGAAATAATCGTAAACTATCAATATCGATTAATTAATATTTAAATAATATTATTTAATTATTTAATTATTTAAAATATTAACGATTTTTTAAAAATATATATAAAATTATTAATATTTATTTTAAATTAAATAATAAAATATATATTTAACTATTCCATCATTATCCCATTCATTTTTCAAAATCTACTTAATTAAAACAATTAAATGTGCCCACAGCACGTATCTGTTTTTCCTATCCAACAACCGTTATTTCAAAAATAATAATAATTTGTTGTTGGTTTGATAATAAAATTAACCATTTATTTATTTTAAATTATATGTTTAAAACATAACATTGATTTAAAAAAATATACAATTTTTAAGATCGAAAATATAATATTGGAAAGATTAATTATTTTTATAGTCAAAATGGATTAATTATTTTTATAGTCAAAATGGTTAGGAGTATATATTATCAAGACTTAAGTACATAACACAATTATTATAGTTTTGTTAAACTTAGTAACATAATTTAGTCTAAACACTGCTTAATTTCTAAATAAGACAAAAATAATTGGCATATATAGGAAGTAATCTAAATTATTTTCACATAACATTAGTTTTTTTTCTTTTATAAGCTAAAGATATTAAGTATTTTTCTGTCGTATCATGTATGTACCGACTCAAAATATGTTAATTAATATTATAAAAGAATTAATGGTAATTTATTAACGGGCTATAGAAGACTTTTTCCCAGAGCTATACATAAACATTAGAGAAATAAATAAATAAAAATTAATTACATACCATCTTTTATATATGAATTAAGTTTTATTTTTAAATTCTCTACACATTTTTTTCATAATTTTTTTAAAATATTAAAAATAAAAATAATTGGATAACAAATTTATAGCAAACACTAAAGATATATAGATTTATACATACTTTGATAATTATGGTGTCCCATATAACAAATTAAATTTAAAAATGATAAAGTTATTTATTCTTTTAAAGAATATATATATATAAAAAATTTATTTATTATAAATTTATAATAAATTCCGATAATATAATATTAATGATAATTATAATTAAATTTAAATAATTATAAATAATTATAATTATAATATAATTAATGGTATATAAAAAGCTATTATAATAAAAAAGTAGAATAACTTCTAATTGAAGCTTTCAACATCAAGTGTGATTGGAGTGAGAGAAATGAACACTCAAGTACATTCTTATGCTTATCCTAATCCCCTACCTTTATCAATAAATAAAGCAAGTTATTTTTAAGGTTAGCTTCTAATTAAACAAACTTAAGAAAGAAAGAAAAAAAAGAGAAAAAAGAGAGTCACCATGATATGATAAAGTTTGAACTGGTTAGCACTCAGAAGACGCTCTTCATTTGCTAGCTAGGTTTTGATTATTTATGATGCTTGGCCCACTTGTGTTTAGCCGTTAGTGACCTTAACAAATAAATTATTGATCCTTGATGTGATACTTCATTTCAATTGCACAATAAGTGCAATTTTTTTTATTTTATAAAAAAAGACAAATTTATTTATAGGCAAATTAATAGATAATGTGATTGGTAGATGGGTTTCAATCATACTCAAAAGTAATTAAGGGCGGTGATTTGTGTTTAGACAAGAGAAAAATGACGGGTTAATAATTGTAATTAAGTATTTAATTTTATTAATTTTTTTTATCATATTTTTTTTTATTAAATTTAAAAAGTGATAATTTAGTTTATTAATTCTAACAAACGATAAATAATTCACGTAGCTAAATTTTAGTTATTTTAAAAGTTATTAATTTTTTTTAATATGAATATTTATTGAATCAATTTTTTTTAAAATAATTTAAAAATAAAAAAAAAATGAATAAAAACATAAAGTTAATCATTTGAATCTCTATTGTAATTTTTTTAAACCTAATGAACTTAAATGGTCAATTTTAAAAAAAAAACTAATAAATCTGTCTGATTACGTAATTTTAAACCTTTTCAAAAAAACCAATAGTAAGAAATTGAGATTGAATCAACTATTAATATTAGAAGACATATCATTAAAAAAATTATACTTTTTAATGCTTATATTATTATTTTTGTACTTATTATTTTAATTAAAAATCTTAAAAGTGTTAATATACTTTTAAAAAAATATATTCATTTAATCAATAATTATTTATAAAAAAATTCATTTCAATTTTTTTATTTTAGCTTTTTATCTTTTTTTTTTCTCTTTCTCACATATCTTTTTATTTACATAAAATTCTCTATCCTTTTTTCCACTTAATCCTAAACCACAAATAATAAATACTAAATTTTAAAAACTAAACTCTAAATCTTACACTTTAAACCATAAACATTAAACATTAAACCCTAAATACTAAATGTTAAATCTAAATACCAAATCAAAGGAGAGAGAATGAAAAAGAGTATATCAAACACTATATAGACTAATTATAATATAATTTAATCAAATATAATTATATTTAACTTATCTAATACTTTTACCAAACATACCTTATAAGTAATAAATGAAAATTATTTCAAAATATAATCAATTTATAAAACTTTTATCAAAACATGAGTATTATAAAAGTACCGATTTCAAATAAAATTGTGGTGTTTTGTTGATTCATTTATGAATAAAAGAAAAAATATTATAAAAAAATATTATAATATGTCATATATATCGTTTAATCTCTTAGATTATAAACAATGTTATTTAATTCATTAATTTTGTAAAAATATTCAAATAATGAGAAATTATATTATTTTAATATTTTTATTAAAATATTATTATTTTTCTGTTAATTAATTAAATGGGATTAAAATATGAGTATTTAATAATAATAAGTCACAATTAATATGAAAAAAATTAACAAATAATCGTTTTTAATATTTATTAATTGATACTATTTTATTTTAATGTTTTATTAATTTTAATTTTAAAATTAAAATATATATTTATATAAATTTTTGTTTGCTTTTTATTATTATTTATTCTTTGTTAAACTATGTTACATTAAATTTCATTTTTAAAACTCATATTTTAGTAATATTTTAATTATTTGATTCAAAATAATAATATTTTAAATAAAAAATTATATAAATAATATAATTTATTTTTAATTAATATTTTTATAAAATTAAAGAATTAAATAATATAGTTTTTAATATAAAATATTAAACAACATATATAATTTAATCTAGCGTGTCACTTCACTATTTTATAAATAACCCCAAATGTAAATAACAACTGGCGTGTAAGATTAAAGTGATTTTTTTATTACTTTAAATAAGTAGATAAATACATGCAAATAAAAAAGAATTTTGAAAGTTAAATAAGGTCTTTTCATAGTAGTTTTGAAGTTCTTTAAGGTCCTTTATAGTAATTCACAAGGAAATCAAGAATTGTTTTTTAAAAAGAAGCAAAAAGTTTAAGAGATTTCGGATTTGCAAAGTTTTTAAGAAGTTTATAAAGTTCCAGAGTGTTATACTAATTGTTGGTAATGAAAGGATGTATTTTGAATTCCAATACTTATAAAAAGGTGTGTAAAATATTATTTTAAAAAAATTAAAATATTATACATAATATTTTTAAAATTATGTAAAAAAAATTATAAATTTTGAATATTTTAAGGTCTACCACAAAGTATCATCAAATTTTTTAAGTTATTTGGTTAATTTTGGGTTGATTTAGCCTAATAACCTTATTGAATGAATGCTTTAGTCTAATTCTGATCTATTTATTTCATTAATTTTAAGTTTTTGTAATTAAAATATAATTTTTTTAAAAAATATTATTTAATTAAATGAGCATATATATACATGTGTCAATTTTAAGGTGGATTATTATTAATATCAAATCGAGTCAAATCCTTCAAAGTCTCTAATTATAGATTTTATGTAATTGTATTATGCAATTATTGAGATAAATTAACTTAATTTTATAATTTAAATTTTTTTAAAATTATTACTTTTTTAGATCCAACATCAAGTAATTTATATATCTTATTAATAATAATTTGAAAAAAAAACACAACCATAGACACTCTCTTCTCTCCACTCCATCTATCAAGTCATAAGTAGATCGAGCGATAGAGAGATGGCTTATCGTTGCTAGATCGATCCAAAATGGACTCGATTGAGCGAGAGTCTCGATTGATCAAGAAGTCCAATCATCAATCAAATTTGAGGTTTTTTATTACTAACTTTTAATCCTAACCATTATATGAAGAAAAGTATAAATATATTATACAATTAACCTAATATGTCTTCAAAACAAAAACAATTAATACAATAAATAAGAGAGATCAAAGAACACACTAAGAGCAACTTGAGAAGGAGAATTTGAAGATTGAAGATTGTGATTACATTGGTTTCATCCTCTACTTTTTTATAAGCTTTTATTAATCGTCTTTTTTATAATTTTTCATGAAAATGATGTTGATTCTCATAAAATCTATATCTAACTAATTTAATAATGTGATTGTGAGCAATTTTAAGCTCTAAAATATAGTTTAATTAATTTGAATATATTGATAAATTTTAGTTTCAATTTTTGAGTTTTGATATATTCAATTCAATGTTTAAACGTTAAAATTATGCATGTATGTATTAAAGTAATCAACTAGTTTATTATTAGTTTAAAATGTTAGTCAGTTGTTAATATTCTTTTTCAAAATAGTACCTCGTGGCTTACGTTACAAGTAGAAATGAATGCTTAAGTTAAAGGTTGTGAACGGATTTAAACTTGCCTAGTTTTATTTTTATTTTTTTAGATCTTAATGTAATTAATGAATTAAATTTAATAAGTATATCTCTAAGTTGTTCAATATTTAGGTTTGTTAGTGATCGTATCATTAATAAATTGTACAATAAGAAAAGGAATGAAGTCTTAAACATATTTATATTTCTAAAGCTAAAGTTAAGAATTTAAGAAAGTTTTAAATTATGTAAATGATTTAAAACTTAAAAAACTAATTTCATTCATGAAATGATTAAACTAATTATATGCTAATGATGCGGATAGTCTCATGATCATATATCTCTTATCATTTTTGTGGAATTTATTGTTATTGTTTTATGTTATTTTTTGTTTTCTTCACAATCAATCAAATCTTGCTAGCTTAATTAACTCACTAATAAACTAGTAATTAAAAATAAAATTGTTATTAATCCTCTACGGTTCCACTCTTATAGTTATATTTATATCAAACACATTTTTAAGAAAAGTAAGGTATTATCTTTTGACTTGTGTTTTTAAAGTATATGATAAATCCCATTTTATCTTTAAAAAAATTCTAATTTTTAAACATTTTATTTAATTAATCATAATTTTAAAGTATATGAAAACTATAGTTATAAGGCTTGAAAGATTCCATGCCTTGTATATAACATACAAATTTTTATTTAATGAAAAATCTTACCTTTTAAAAAAAAAATTGTTTTTGAATAACTTGAATTTAAAATTACTAGATTAAATTAACATACTTTAATCCTTATTGAAATAAACTAGATTTTATTAAATTTACATGAAAAATCCATCGATCATTGCAATTTCACATAAAAAACATCGAATAACTTTCTTAGCAACAACAACAAAAAACATAAAAAAAAAATCAAATAGCCATATCCAAAACAACTAACTGATCAAGGAAGAAGCCAAATATAACATTTGAACTGCATGTGAGTTTGGAAGTGGGGCCTAACGAATGAAAGATATGCAGTTTGAGCCTTGAATTTCGCAGGCCTCAGTTACGAACTGTGACCAATCCAAACTACAAGTTCTTAATGGATAATATTTTATAATCGTCGATGATTCTAACGTAACGAGACATGTCTTCAATACTCGATGTGATAATAACTCTCCCTCCAATGCTTTAAAATCGTTGAA
Source organism: Hippophae tibetana (assembly GCA_037013495.1). Classification (NCBI taxonomy): domain Eukaryota; kingdom Viridiplantae; phylum Streptophyta; class Magnoliopsida; order Rosales; family Elaeagnaceae; genus Hippophae; species Hippophae tibetana. The sequence goes on from CM072811.1 coordinate 24,296,352, forward strand.
TGTACTTAGAAGTTAGAGGTATGTAACTGAAGTTTTGCGTGGATGTATTCATAATTGGCCATCTTTAGGACTTCAAAAGAAATAAAAGAGCCCTTGTAAGAATTTGGGCTTACTATATTGGGCTTGAAGTGGGCTTTTCTAAAGTTTGAAAAGGCCTATAGATCGATCAGACCCGTTGCCGTCGTACTAAATTTTGAAACGGGAAGAATCCCGCTCCTCTTCGATTTTAAATACAGACTCTCTTTCTTTCTCTCTCTAAACTCTATAAAGAGTCAATTAGCCGTTTGAAGCTTCTCTTTTTATCTGTGGTTTCTCTTTACATCGAAGAGACTCACATAGTCACTTTGCAAAAGAAGACTTACAGAGAGAACAATAATGGCGACGAAGATAGGAATGATGGACCCGGCTTATTTTGTTGGTAGATCTGAGATCTTGACTTGGATCAATTCTACTCTGCATCTCAATCTTTCCAAAGTCGAAGAGGTACTATTCTGCCTTCAAAACCCTAACTCAATCTTTTCATTTACTTTTTTCATTTTTTCTTATCTTATTGTTACTTTCATTAATTGAATTAGATCTGAATTTTAATTCTCGAACAAAATTGTTGGATTTATCTGTGTTTGGCAGGCTTGTACAGGTGCGGTTCACTGTCAATTGATGGATGCGGTGCATCCAGGGATGGTTCCGATTCACAAGGTCAACTTTGATGCCAAGAATGAATACGAGATGATCCAGAATTATAAGGTTCTTCAAGATGTATTCAGCAAACTTAAAATTACCAAGGTTTTTTTTTCTTGATTTCCTTTTTCTTTTCCGATTTATTTATTTCTTTCAAACTTTTATTTTTGTGTATTCTAAAAGATTTTATTTTGTAGCATATTGAAGTCAATAAACTCATTAAAGGAAGACCCCTTGATAATTTGGAGTTTATGCAATGGATGAAGCGATACTGTGACTCTGTCAATGGAGGCGTTCTTCATAGGTAATCATCTCATTCAAAATTTCCACAATTTTTCCCCTATATTTATTTTTAAATGAATCGAGTTTATCGTTATATTTCTTGTTGTAGCCATCTTTCAGAAATTATATTTGTTAAGTAAGGCTTTTTAAAGTTGTTTTGTGAAGAACAGTTCTTGAATATGGACATATGATATAGTTGGGAAAATTATTTATTATCTTTTAGTCCCAAGGGTTTTTGTTATTATTTTTACCCATTGGAAGTGATCGAGGAAAAAAATGGAAGATTGTAACTTGGTTTTTATTTTGACAATATACAGTTACAATCCCGTGGAAAGGCGAGAGGCTAGCAAGGGAGGAAAAGAAGTGAACAACAAGAAATCTGCACAATCACAGTCAACTTCAAAGGGTACAACTGCTGCTTCAAGACCTTACTCATCCCACAACTCTCGAAGAAATGATGCGCCTTCTGGTGCCACTGCTACTGCTCAACCAGTGAAGGCTTCGAGACCTTCTTCTAGTGGAGGACCTGCTTATGATGAACAGGTATAATTTGTTTTATTGTTGATTTTAGAATTTGTGGCATTAGAGAATTGAGAATAAAATTAAGGTCAATGCAGATCACAGAACTTATGATGAATAGGTTGGTTACTGCATTTTTTAGAGTTGTTGCATTAGAATATTGAGAATCGACGGTAAAGTTAAATCAATGTTAATGCAATCACAGAATTTGTGATGAAAAGGAATAATTTGGTCTTTTTAGAAGAAAAATTTACTCCTTGGGTTTTCAAAAATAGTAGAAACACCCATCAAGTTATTGTTTTATTATAGAATCTTCCCCAAATTTCTTGATTTTTATTAATCTTTTTGCAAATACCTCTTTCAAAAAAAATTGAAATAGTGACAAGAAGAGATGTAATTGTTATTTTTCAAATATGTGTATTTGTTTATTTTTAGTGAGGTATTTGTAATTGACCATTTTTAGAATTGTTGCATTTTGCGATTACCAATGCTCGAACATATGATTTGTCTATTAAGACAAGACTATCGAGTCGAGACAACGAGAATTGGTAGAATTGTTGCATTAGAATGTTTAGAATTGAGAGTAAAGTTAATGTCAATGCAGATTACAGAACTAAAGCTCTCAGTCGACAGTCTTGAGAAGGAAAGAGATTTCTACTTCGCAAAATTGAGAGATATTGAGATATTATGTCAGACTCCAGCGATAGAGCACCTTCCGGTAATAATTTATGAGAGATATCTTCTTATAGCTTTAAGCTCTTAGAAGGGCGGTTGCTAAAAATCAATCATATTAGGTGGATGATCTTGTTCTCAAACATTGCAGGTAGTTGGTGCAATAAAGAGGATACTCTATGCTACTGATGATGATACTTCAGTGGTAGCTGAAGCTCAAGCCATGTTACACTCCCAAGCTGATCCTTCCAATGAAACAGAGAGATTGAGTCCCATTGCTGAGGCTTCAGAGGAAAAACCAAGTTCAGAATCTCAAAAGAGAAAATTTATTGTGAACCTTGATGTTGATGCAACTGGGATCACAACTCTCTCTCCAAGACAAAGGATTTCTGATGTTTCTGATGTTCACTGTAGTGAGTCACCTCTTATGACTTACTGATTTAGACAAATATATTCTGAGTAAGTATTTTGCAAAACACTATTGGAATGCGAATGTGGGTTGGACAATATTTTAATGTGAATGTAGGTTGCACAACACTAGAGTTGTTTGAGAGCAAATGAATTGCTTTCTATGTTTGTCTTAGAAAAATAGGAACCATGTACAAGTTGATTCTTGTTTTTGGTTGATGCAATTTTTTATGTTGGACTCTACAAATTAAGAAAATACTTGAATCTCTATTAAAAATTTGCTGAAAAATATACAACCTTTTTGACCAATGTTTTTTTTTTTGGTTTGTGTACCGAGTTATGTAATTAAAAACATAGGAAATGTTTTAATGTTGGAAATTTTGGTTATAAAATCGTAAAAATGTTCTTAATGAAAGAACAATTACAGAGATAAATCAAAAGAATGTACCAAGGATTCAAGAACCTAATCTTCTCCACCAAGAACTCTGTCACCTTTCTTCTCTCCAATGTTTTTTTTTTGGTTTGTGTACCGAGTTATGTAATTAAAAACATAGGAAATGTTTTAATGTTGGAAATTTTGGTTATAAAATCGTAAAAATGTTCTTAATGAAAGAACAATTACAGAGATAAATCAAAAGAATGTACCAAGGATTCAAGAACCTAATCTTCTCCACCAAGAACTCTGTCACCTTTCTTCTCTGCTCATACGCGAATTAGAACTAGCGCTGCTTCACCTTTCTCTTTCAACTTCTCTGTATCCGCTACTCAAGTCTCTCAGTCCTGTGTTTTCGCTACACGGCTTCTCTGTTTTAATATGCCTCGGCTTCAATTAATTTATAATAATAATTAATAAGGCTATATAAAGCCTTAATGACCTAAGTGAGAAATGGCCTTACGGAATGGGCTTTACTTAGGGAATAGGCTGGGACAAGTATACTTAAAACATAAATAATTAAGCCCACTCATATAATATTACACTTAAATGACTTGTCATTTTGTCGGATCAGTCCCAATTAAATTGATACAAGTTCATATAACATATATATGTCATCATTTATACAAATCTTCATCTTGACAATATATGTTTCCCAACTAGTTGCTCATTTCTAAACAATATTGGTTTAGTAAAAAAAAAAACACTACAACTAAAAAATTAGAATCTTCTTAATCTTAACTCTTTACTTGATCCACATTGCTCCAAGCTTTCTTACATTATTATACGAACAATCAGTTACTCAATCAAAACTTACCAGTAAACAAGTTTAGGTTCCCCATTAATATTTATGAAAATAACAAATATGTAATATTTTTTGAAAGATGACCATTTCTCAATTCAATTGTAATATAAAGAATTAGTAACACTTTTCGCAACATTATATAACTAATACTATCAATACTTGAATGCATGAGTGTTCATTTTCCAACCAACAATGAGTTATTTGAATTAAATCAACTCAAATAAAACAACTCATTAACTATTTCAAAATTAATTACCAAAAAACAAATATATCTCAAGCAATAGAGCATTTATGTATGACACTACACTTATATGTGCTAACATTTTCAACACATCATCTATTTTTGTGATACTAAATTGATGCTAAAGCAATAAATATTATAAAAATAATAAGACACCACATAAGTTCATAATACACTTATACAGTATCATTAATATGTCACTCATCCAAGTAAATAAACAATCTATCAAATATGTCAATAATATTTTTCATGCATACCATTTTAATTGGTTTTACCTTAATTATAAATCACTCATTATAGAAAATAGATTTAAGCATGTAAAACAAGTAATAAATTTTGATATATTATTACATGCAAACAACATATAATCAATATATAATAACAAATTGATTAAATATATTATTGCTAACATGTTTACACCTCCTAAGCCAATTAGCATCATATAGATTCCAAATCTATAACATGCCAAGGAAAATATCAAAAGTTATAGGGGCATTATAGATAAGTACATAAAGTCTATTGAACATGCTTTATTAAAGCCAAACAACGGCATCAAAATCACATTTTAAGATTTTAAACAACTTTTCATTTTCACACAAAGAATCTAAAATAAATATCCAAGACACCAAGTCATTTTTTAGATCCTTTAAATATAACATCGTCACAAAATGTTAACTATATGTCATATAAACCAAGCAACAATTGTCATACATAAGTACCTAGGTCTACATAAATATACATTTTAGGTGGGTTATAGCTTCTCTTTCTTCATTGTATCAAATTGAATACAATCATCGAGCTACAAAGTGTTGGAGATGATCATAAAGCTCCTTAAATTAAGGAGCAAAACATGGAGTAAAACATGGAGCAAAACAAGGAGCAATTCATGGAACAAAACAAGGAGCTTAATTCAAGGAGCAATTTAAGGAACCATTAATTTAATGAGTAATTCAAGGAGTGAATTTTTCTATAAATAGATGTGTAATTGTAATGAATTAATCATCCAAAGTGTTCATTTCAATTGAGAGAAAAGCTTAGAGAGAAAAGCTTTTGTGAGAGAAAATTGAGAGTAATTTTCTTGGGTGTAATTGGGTTGTGAGTTGTGAGTGTTGTAAACACCTTGTGTAATTTCTCCCCTTTCAGTAAAAAGATCTGCAGCAGATCCGAAGACGTAAGCAAGATTGGCCGAACTCCGTTATCAAATTTGTGTGTTATTTTTCTATTCTTGCTTTCTCATAAATCTGGCTTATCGGAAATTTGCGTAATTTCCCAACAACTGGTATCAGAGATATTGGTGGTGATTTCTGTCAATTTTTTGCAAGGTTACTATTTACGTGAATAGTGAATTACGTGAATAGTGACATTTTGTCGACGATATTTGTTCGTTGACGTAGGTGTTCTAATACACGGTGGTTTACAGAAATAGTCAGAAACGATCCAGAGGAAGTCAGATTTTAGTGGGAGCAATGGCCGCAGATGAAGGAAGGGTGAAACTCGAGAAATTCGATGGCACAAATTTTGGGTTTTGGAAAATGCAGATAGAGGATTATCTGTATCAAAGAAATCTATATCAACCTCTCTCAGGGAAGAAACCAGAAGCTATGAAGGAAGAAGATTGGAATCTTCTAGACAGACAAGCCCTCGGAGTTATTCGATTGACGCTATCCCGTAATGTTGCCTTCAACATAGCAAAGGAAAAGACCACGGCGGGTCTTATGGCAGCTCTCTCCAATATGTATGAGAAGCCATCAGCCTCAAACAAAGTGCACTTGATGAGGCGTTTGTTCAATTTGCGGATGAATGAAGGCGCCTCGGTAGCTCAACATCTCAATGAACTCAACACAGTCACAACCCAGTTGAGTTCAGTGGAAATTGAATTCGATGAAGAAGTACGAGCATTGATACTTTTGTCTTCTTTACCAGAAAGTTGGAATGCTACTGTCACGGCTGTGAGTAGCTCGTCAGGAAGCAATAAGTTAAAATTTGACGATGTTCGTGATCTGGTTCTCAGTGAAGAGATCCGACGTAGAGAGGTAGGTGAATCGTCAACTTCTTCAGTTTTGCATACAGAGTCAAGAGGAAGAAATTCAACCAAAGGGAATGGACGTGGCAGAACAGACTACCGAGGTAGATCAAAGGACAGGAGGTCCAAATCCAGGAATCCTAATAATTCCCATAGCTCGAAGACCATCGAGTGTTGGAATTGTGGAAGAACCGGGCACTACAAAAATCAGTGCAAAAGTGCACCGAAGGACAAACAAGTGAAGGCAGAGGCAAATGTTACTTCCACCTCAGGAGGAGACGATGCATTGATATGCTCTTTGGAGAGCAAGGAAGAATCTTGGGTGTTAGACTCTGGAGCATCGTTCCATGCTACTTCACAAAAAGAATTCTTCGAGAAATATGTCCCCGGAAACCTTGGAAAGGTATATCTTGGTGATGATCAACCATGTGCTATTATTGGCAAAGGTGTAGTGAAGATTAAGTTGAACGGATCTGTTTGGGAGCTAAAGGATGTCAGACATATTCCCGATCTCAGAAGGAACTTAATCTCAGTCGGGCAGTTGGCCAGTGAAGGCTACACTACGATCTTCCATGGTGATGATTGGAAGATTTCAAAGGGTGCAATGACAGTTGCTCGAGGGAAGAAAAGTGGCACTCTTTACATGACAACAGAGGCACGTTGTTCAATTACAGTTGCATCAGGAAATGAAACACCAAACCTGTGGCACCAGAGACTAGGCCATATGAGTGAAAAAGGGATGAAGATTATGCATTCAAAGGGAAAACTTCCAGGTCTACAGTCTACGGAGATAGACATGTGCGAAGATTGCATACTTGGAAAGCAAAAGAGAGTCAACTTTCAGACAAGTTGCAGAATCCCAAAGAAGGAAAGGCTAGAGCTTATTCACTCTGATGTTTGGGGACCAACGACCGTCTCATCTATTGGTGGGAAATGCTACTTCGTGACTTTCATCGATGATCACTCTCGGAAGGTATGTGTTTACTTTCTAAAGCATAAGTCTGAAGTATTTGAGGCTTTCAGAAGATGGAAAGCTATGGTGGAAAATGAGACGGGTTTAAAGATCAAAAAGCTCAGAACCAATAATGGTGGTGAATATGAAGACACCATATTCAAAAACTTCTGCTATGAGCACGGGATCAGAATGGAAAGAACTGTTCCAGGCACGCCTCAACACAATGGTGTAGCTGAGCATATGAACCGAACATTGACAGAAAGAGCTAGAAGCATTCGTATACAGTCAGGT